>SNQJ01S0279114.1:0-11295 GCA_010110895.2 Picea sitchensis | reverse complement strand
TACAGTGGTATCCTGGAAATGAAAATAAAAACGTTTTATCGATTTCCTGTTTTCTTTTATATTTGGGTATGGGGAAGAGAAACGTTTTGTGATCCAACTATTTTCAGAGTCTTGGCATCCTTGGATTCCTACTGTTCACACGCAGCCCAAATCGTTTTTGATTATCAAGTGAAGAGGGTTGTCATCTTCCTTTTAAGAATTACCTTAGCAAGTCGTTTTTCTTAATGGTTAGTTTCTCTGTAATATCACCATGTAGACCCATGTTTCTCAGCTTACCTGCGTGGATCATCACTGAATTACGGTGTCCCTTATCATTGTGTACAACGTGTTTTTCCCAATGAGTTTACCTCATGTTGATCACTGAATTTTAAGGCATTGTTACTTCTGAAATGACAACAATTTTCTGGCCCTTGTAGTGTGTTTCCCCAATTTTCGGTGTTGGGATCTAATGCGAATTGAATTTTCTTAACTATTCAAATTTTCTGGTGGTTTGTAGCAATATTTCCCAGTTTGTTGTTGTTCGGGTGTAATATGATTTGAATTCTATCTCCCTTTTTTTAAGGCCAGGAAGAGAAGTTTGTTTGGCTGAACATTAGACAAAATTAATTGATCATTATACCAATTCAGCTCATCTAAAGAAGATTGATTAGTTGATATCTATTCCAAATAATTCATAAAAGATAAGTGAATCGTTTACTTTCTTCTGGGCTTAGTTGATTTTCTCCTTAATCCAGTTTTTAAAAAAGGGCCTGAACGACTAATAAGATGAGTAGTGGTTCGGATTAATTTGATCTTTATTCCAAATAATGCATAAAAGAAATATAATTAATTTGAAATTGGTTTCATAAACTTCACTTAAGATAAGTCAATTACGATTTTCCCTGTTGGCTGCGAGCAACGTATTATAACCATCATCACGATTTTGTTTAATTCTAGGGGATGGAATGGCTCGTATTGACCACCGCAATTTAAGACTTGTATAGCACAGTTATGCCCCTTGTTGTGTAATGTGTACTGTGGGACAGCTTGACTAGATTGGCCCGGGGTAAGGATTGACCATAGCTCTGTGGTTGGGCATGTCCTCCATTACCTTCTGCACCTCAAATTACTACCTTGCATTCCAGATGTCTAACCCTACGTTCTAGAATTACGACCACGTCCCATTCCTTTACTGGACAACGTTGATTTTTCCTTGTTAACTACTGAAGATACTCTGGCAGCCGTGTTACTCTCCACTGCCATTTTATTTCTGAACCTTCAACTTTTAGACGATCGTACCCACCTGTGCGCCTTGTTGTTTGGACATAAATTGTACACCTATGCGTCTTGCTTTTAGCGATTTACTGTCTTTAACAGTTGAATCTTGGTTGGTGCCTTTGTTTCTATTGTTGTTCATTATAAGGAATTGTGCATAGTTTTATTTATTAAAAGTTGTTGTGTTTTTGTCAACGCCTTTTTAAAACCATTTCTGTGTTCCTATTTTACCTTATAGTGACAAATAAATTCTTCGAGATTACTTCTTCTTAGCCCACCCTTCTCCTTAATTAATATTATCATTATACAAAGTTTAACAATGTCCTCTGTTATATTTAAAAAAAAAAAAAAATCCAACAAGTCCTCAAGGTAGGAGACCAAGCTTATCCCAGGTCTAGGGGTCTCAACCTAACCCAACAAGTTTACTTTTATTATTCTAAATGAGCTAGGTGATAAGGTTTAGTAGAACAAGCACCCTCATGAATTTATAGTTTTATTTATTAAATGAATAAGTTGACCAAGAATTATTGTAGAAATAAAACCACCCTTATCATCTTTAGTTGGTCCTTTTTATAAAGTTTTGCATGACAATTATGTTACTGATAAGTTGTTGACTTGTACAATTCTGTTCGGAATAGTAATTAAATTTTTCGCCACGAATTATGGGTAGTTCCCTAGCGCCATGACTTGCATTGTCTATGAGTTATGTAGTTAATAAATTGACCATGTGCACTGATTAATGATGAGAGAGGTTAATTAAGTGGCTAGAGATCTCATGTGTGTCGAATAGTTGATGTAAACGAGACCTGAATTGACTCTTTGCGCGCACTAATTTGTATGTAATAGATGATGGACTTAGATATTTAGTTTCTGATTGTTTATTTGTTCTTGAGTGATGGTTTAAACTTGGTTAGTTCTTATGTGCATGAAAAATTAAGGTATTGAATGAAGTATTGCATCATGTTTATATTTTACCTCTTGATCGCCATGAAGTGTCAATGTATGGAATGGTTGTCGGTTATTTACTTCTTGCGCCATGAAAAATAGAATGATGAAATGGAGGATTGTTGATGTTGTAGATTAGCTAATTTCTTGGATTGGTTGTGTGGGTGGGATGTAGACACCTCCTTGTTCCTCAGAACAGTCACCAGCCCTGAGACCTTAAATGGTCAAAATCGATGGGAACCTAGGCTTGAGCATTGCTTATGTGTCCTGGAGGTCCTAACCATTGCAGGGTAGGACGGGAGGATAGTCATTCTTATTCTTGTTAGGTCTTCATGTTGTTGTTGCGTGAGTTGCTTGCGTGGTGTTCGTCGTCGGGTTGCGTTGTTGAGTATAATGTCATGTTTACCTTCCCACACACACACACCCAAAAAAAAAATTGCACTTGTTATGTGAGGCTTGATGTCGTGACGAAATGGGAGGTTTGTTACAGATGCACCATACACATGTTTATTTTGATCTTGTAATCCCTTGTACATGTTTTCAATTCATTGAGGTTAATATATGCACCCTCAAAGAAACCAATAGGATTGATCTATTCCATGGTAACATTGAGTGCTATTCTACCAAGAACCCCAATCAACTTATTCCTCAATCATTCAACTACTCATAGACCATACTACACGAAGAATTGACCAATAAACATTCTTAGAACCTTTTAGGTTTTTGTTGACATGTTCTAGAAACATGCATCCATTATTTCCATTAATTGTCCATCAATGTGATATTCAAGTCAATTATGCATAGTTCAGTAAATCTATCACTTCCATATTAGGTCGGTTCTCTCCTAGTGGAACTTCCCAAAAAAACTTAGTACTTATTTGCACTCTGACCTAATTGACTATTTGACTTCTTACATGATTCCTTATGATTCCTAGGGAATGTTTAATTTGTCTACTCAAATTCCTTTAATATCATGATTGATCTCCACATATTTGTGTTTCCATCATGCACTTGTGGAGAAAATATATTTGTATATCAAAATTTACAAAGATATATTTCAATAAAGATTAGTAATTGATAATGAAAACTGTTTTACAAAATAAATGACTTCTCAAAATACAAGTCAAAGGGTGAGTCAAGTAATAAGTTGTGAATTTTAATTGGATATGTTAATTGGGTCTAGCTCAAGTGTCGGAGAGGACAATTCCGTATCTACTCCACCTAGGACCAAACTGCACTTTTGCAATGTTTTCTTTTCATGAGAAGACTATTGATTAGGACTCTTCATGAGTTAACTTTTTATTGGGGATGGAAAGGTAACAACAATCCCATTCTAGCACATATCTGTGTGTGTAACCTCTAACCAAAATTTTGGTTGGTAACCTACCAAAAGTACTCAATTTTTAACCTAGTGGAAACTGTTGGTAACCAAGAGAGAATCTCTCTCTCTCTCTCTCTCTCTCTCTCTCTCCCCCCAACTACATCCACTCACTGCTCTTTCTCTCTAGAGGAAAACCATGATAGTTTGATCATTGTTCTACTATTTTTCTTTCATTGTGAAGTAATTATTTTGTTAGTTAATGTTTAAACTCCATATAGTTTATAGGTTTCACCTTTCCATATAAATTTCAAGAATCTATTTTGAATATTTTTGACACAAGCACATAGATACATTAACCATTCAACACATAATAACATATACATTCCATTGACTAGTAAAGCATAAAGTTCCATTTGAAGCTCTATTTTTACTATTTTTGTAGATACCTTATGACACTTTCCTATATCCCTTGGATTTATTCATCATTTGAGATCTTTGGTAGTATATACAAATATATTTACTTTTTTTTTAGGGATGTTGATATTTACAAAATTTTGTGTGTTGGTGTAATTTAGTATTGTGGAATGTTTGCTCTTTAAATGAAAATGAAAAGAGCTGAAAGCAATCTTGCAAAAAGGTAGAATTCATTTTGTTACCAAATATAAACAACCATGACTAAGATGGAATTGAATTGCAAAGAGTGAATATGGCATTATACTTAACAAAGAATAATCTAATGTCATATTGTATGATTGTAGTTCAAGAACAAGAATCTATATTTGGAACAATTATTTCATTAGTGCATCGTATTTTTTAACACAATTTCGTAGTGTACAAGAGTCCTAAAAATATTATTAAAAATAAGTAATCACAAGTGACAAAATCCTTAAAAACTAGGTTCAAAGTGTTTTCTAGCAAACATTTACACTAAGAATCAAAACTAAGATTCAAGATATTTTCCATGAATAGAAAATCTATATTACTTTGTTAATGTTGGTATTTCTATAATGAGTCAACCTATTCATAGATTGATTAGGTTCAAAGTGTTTTCTATCAAACATCTACACTAAGAATCAACACTAATATTCAAGATATTTTCCATGAATAGAAAATCTATATTACTTTGTTAATGTTGGTATTTCTATAATGAGTCAATCTATTCATAGATTGATTCCGTTTTAGGTAATCTATAATGGTCATTAGCCAAGCTATCAATATTCCTTAGGTTAGTGATTCGAGACAAGCTATGATATATGTTCCCTTAATTATGGCCTCAAACAAAAATTTCATTCAAAAACTCAATGATTAACATGATTATGTAATTCACGCCAAGTTTTTCATTTTTTTGTGTTCTTCATTTCATAACAAGAGAAAGAAATATTCATTGCCAAGAGTCATTTATATTTGGACTAGGTTGACAAAACACATCTTGAAACCATCTAGTGAGACCTAATGATAATGGGTAAGTAAATCTCCCCCTATGCTTCACATGTCCTACATATTGAATCCAACCAAGGATTCAACATATTTTCCATGAATAGAAAATCTATATTACTTTGTTAATGTTTGTATTTCTATAATGAGTCAACCTATTCATAGATTCATTAGGTTCAAAGTGTTTTCTATCAAACATCTACACTAAGAATCAACACTAATATTCAAGATATTTTCCATGAATAGAAAATCTATATTGCTTTGTTAATGTTGGTATTTCTATAATGAGTCAATCTATTCAAAGATTGATTCTGTTTTAGGTAATTTATAATGGTCATTAGCCAAGCTATCAATATTCCTTAGGTTAGTGAATCGGGCCAAGCTATGATATATTTTCCCTCAGTTATGGCCTCAAACAAAAATTTCATTCAAAACTCAATGATTAACATGATTATGTAATTCACGCCTAAGTTTTTCATTTTTGTGTGTTCTTCATTTCATAACAAGAGAAAGAAATAATATTCATTGCCAGAGTCATTTATATTTGGACTAAATTGACAAAACACATCTTGAAACCATCTAGTGAGACCTAATGATAATGGGTAAGTAAATCTCCCCCCATGCTTCACATGTCCTACATATTGTCATGAGTCTTGTTCACATATTTGTGTAAGACGAAAGACCCACAGGTAGTAAACTCACTAAAAAGGATCAAAGCCCCCACTTTGGTGATCTTTTCCAATGTCTTCCACTTTCGTGTTTTTTTCCAATTGTAGAGGCCCTTTGACTGAAGGAATAGTTATAAATGAATACTTGATTTTGGATGATAGAGTCTAATTTATAGAAATAAAAATGAAGCCTTTTAGATGGGAACTAAATATTATACCTTCCATTTATTACTTCACACATGTTGACCAAAGTTATTGAATGCTAATCTTATTGATGATATTTATATAAATATAACATAACTTCAAATTGACAACTTATTTGATTTGTGTTGGATATGTAGGCATAGCTAGCACATACATAACTCACACATAGACAATAATAACAAGTGATGTTCCTTATATGCATATTTTAAAATTTTCTACAACTAATCATGCATGTACAAATAAATAAAGTAAATAACACTTCAAATAATCATCATTAAAAAAAAAAAAAAAAAAAAAAAAAAAAAAAAAAAAAAAATTGAATTATTATAATTTAAACATGGTAGGAACTATGTGAGGAAACAAGAATAGCATAAATGTTAAGTGAGCCATGTGTGACCTAACACTGATATATCCAATTAATAGTAGAATATTTCTTAATGAAAACCCATTCATGGGAGTTTTTATGTTAGAAATAACATTTTATCCCTACCTTCTAGCTAACAAAAACTCTTCATAAGTATTGATATTTCATTGAATTCTGATTTAATAGTATTTTTAATGGTATACCAATGTTCTATAGAGTGATCTCCTTTTCCATTCTCAAATTATTTAGCCAAGAATTGCCATCTTTATGCCAACCCCCATTAAGCAACAAGTAGCATATTTTATTTCATGTTAGTAGTCCCTTGTGTCTCCGTATTAATAGGCAACTCCAAGTTTTAGTCATTCCTTTAATGGGGAAATAACTAATTATATGAGGATAGATAGGTTACATATGATATTAATTAGAAGATTATAAATTATAAACACTTTGAATTTTCTCAGTATTTCTTCATGATTATATAGAAATGTTACAACCCAAACCTTCAAATCCATATATAATATAACAAGATTGAGAGTGTCTCCAAAAGGGGGTTTATTTTTCCTTCCGCAGCCAAAATTCAGCAATCTACAATTGTTTTCAAGGTAAAAAAATAGGTTTTGACATGGAGGGATATGATGTTAGGTTTTCAAAGAGAATTTCATTATATTTAACATGAATGCATCCCATTTAAATGGTTTTTGAAAAATGACTTAATATACATGTGCAGATTTGTGTTTTCTTTGTACATGCAAGATTATATGAGAACATTCATTCCATCGCAGTAAAGAGGAGATAAGTATTTTCTTGAAGAATGGTTTTAAAATGGAGATTTGTGAACTTTTAGATAATAAGTAGTCTTTAGGAAGAATTGCTTAACATGGAGATTTATATAGAGTCCCTCATTTGAAAGGCATTGGAATTTGATTATATGACCACCTGTAAGAAGAGAAAAGTATTTAATTGTCGAGGAGATTAGTATTTATTGCTAAGAAATATGATCAAATAACATCACATGGGATGAGAATTTTTGAACGATTGGGGACCTTAACCACAAGAAGAATTTCACCTGAAAGATTTGAGACTTTATCCACCAGAGATGGGCATTTGATTGGAAGAATGACTTAATATGGAGATTTGTGAATTTTCTTCACACACTATATTTATTTTCATATTATTATCTAACTCTAATTCACAATTTGTTTTACCTCAAGAACACAATAACATCACCCGGGATGAGAATTTATCCGGCGATTTGGGACCTTATCCACAAGGGAGTAATTTCACCCGAAGGATTTGGGACTTTATCCACAAGGAGATAAGTATTCTTCATTGTAATTCTCAAAATGCTAACTTTGACCCAAAATTTTAGATAAATATACATATAATGGTGACCTAACTCAAATAGGTTTGAACAAGACACATCATTTGCAAAATCAATTAATATATCTAGGTTGGGAAATACAACATTTTATTTATGTATCTACATGTGACATAAAGATTAAAGAGAAGAAAATTAGAAAAATAATTTGCCATTGCATTGAAAGTTATACATTTCATAAATATTCCAATGAGCATATAAAAAGGTTCCATACATATAAAATAAAGATTGAGTAAGTCTATCAACATATCTCAAGTATCAGAATTCCATATTATTATATAAATATTCACATAAAAAAGTCTCACACATTGTGTTAAATTTGTCTGTTGTAATCCCATTTTATACAATTACTAAAAACCTATAGTATACGATGTGTCGTTTCATATTTTCCGACTGTCGGAATTCGTCTGACAGTCTTTTGGCCTAAAGATCTGGAAACTGTTTAGTTTGGATTCCATTAGATTTTAGCCTTCTACTGTGGCTCACTCTTTCCTACTGAAACATTATTTTTTCGGCCGAGAAAATGAAATTGCAACTCAAAACCAAAACCGTAGAAATGCTCCAAGCATAACTAAACTTCAGAAGTTGCACTTGCCAAACATTGAGTATTCTTGGTTTCGCAAATGACACCATCATTTCCAAAATTGAATCTAATTTCAATTGTATAATTTGTTTTTCATTTCTTTTATTTTATCTACTTCCATTTAATTTTTAAAAAACTCACTACATAATATTTTCAATAAACATTATGATTCCTGAAATGAAATATCGTATCTCTCAAAAAATATATACTATGGAAAAATTGAAAAAATATATTCATAATCCTCCAAACTCCGTTTTTCAAAAGGGTATATTTAATTTTAGTTTTAATTAAAAAATTAAGATAGATACAAGGTGTAGAAAAACATGTTTTTAAACTCTAACGCTTTCTCACTTTGGTCAACTTCAAAAATTCTAGAAATTATAATATTCATCCTAAATTCAAAATAATAGTCATAATAAAATAGAGTCTATAGATTGTTGGCAGATATTTTGTTTCTTCAAAAAATAAGTTTACTAATATATACATTGTTGTAGAAATAGTAACTCATTATCATTCATTTCATGTTTAAGAAACATAATGTTAAACAATTGTCAACGATTATCAACTGGATAAACAAAATTGAAAAATAGTCATTGGAAAGCTAACACAATTCTTCACAAGTTTTGTTTTTACTCAGAAGTGAAATTCTAAATAAAAAAAAAATACTTTTTTTTTTTTTTTTTTTTTTTTTTTTTTTTTTTTTTTTTTTTTTTTTCACAAGTTTTGTTTTTACTGTAAAGTGAAATTCTAAATAAAAAAAAATACTTTTATATGTCGGAAGTTGAATAACTTGTGAAAATACAGTTTTTTTTCTCATAAAACAAGCAAAAGTGTAACCCATCTTCATGATTTCACCCTGGAAGAATATCTTAATATGGAGATTTGTGAACTTTCTTCATTCATGGTTCTATATTTATTTTCATATTATTATCTAACTCTAACTCACATTTGTTTTTACTAAGAACATAATTTTTCTCTTTAAATTTTTTTAAAGAAAAGATTTACAAATTGTTTAAATCATGTACTCTTAATTGGAGAGTAGTTCTATCTTAAATTTGTTTAACTGTGGTTGGATATGTTATTATTTCTTATTTTTTTATTTAATATTTAGTTGTACAGTATATATGCGAATATGTGTTATTGATTTTTTTATTATTGTTTTTTATTGTTACAGATGTCTAAATTATATTTGTGGAAAATATGTTTACAATATATTTTGTGGGAAAGAGTATGTTGGAGGATGAGACTTAACTCTTTTGGCATGTATGTCAATTTTGTTTTAATTACAATTTTTGAATTCTGTATTATTTCGCATGTTTGAATTGTAAATTTTTATTTTTGAATTTTTGACTTGCAAGTAGGAAGTGTCTTGAAGCGATGGCTTAGAGTCCAGAATTTTGGAGTTAAATGTCTTAGTTTTTGTTATCATCCTAAAATGCATGTGGAACTTATGTATTTTACAATGTAACTATTCAGACTTTGATATATATATATATCATAATTTTGGAATTCAAAATAACAATTTATTGTCTCATATTTGATTTCTCAAAATTGATCAAAAAAAAGTGGCAAAGTTAACTAGTAATGAACTAATGTTTTGTATATTTTCCTTTTTACAATGTATTAAATTAAGCATCAAACTCTTAAATATTTTTCTGCTATGTATTAATTTAAATGTTTCATTTTATGTTCATTGTGGATCATCAAAAATATGATCAACTCTTAAATATTTTTTTGCTATGTATTAATTTAAATGTTTCATTTTATCAAAAATATGATCAAATTCTTAAATACTTTTCTGCTATGTATTAATTTAAATGTTTCATTTTATGTTCATTGTGGATCATCAAAAATATGATCAACTCTTAAATATTTTGTTGCTATGTATTAATTTAGATGTTTCATTTTATCAAAAATATGATCAAACTCTTAAATAATTTTTTTCTATGTATTAATTTAAATGTTTCATTTTATGTTCATTGTGGATCATCAAAAATATGATCAAACTCTTAAATAATTTGTTTCTATGTATTAATTTAAATGTTTCATTTTATGTTCACTGTGGATCATCAAAAATATGATTTTATTGACATATCAAATAATTTTAGTGGCAGAATAAAAAAAATAAAGGAAAGATAGGCATATGAGATATGTTAAATAAATTGGTTACATAGATGCACTTAACTAATAAAAAAAACTAAAGGAAAAATTAAAGGAAAGATAGGCATATGAGATCATTGATCTGCACTAGACTAAACTAACATATGGGATCTCTTAAATAAATTGGTTACATAGATGTACTTAACTAATAAAAAAAACTGAAGGAAAGATATGCATATGAGATCTGTTAAATAAATTGGTTACAATAAAAAACTAAAGGAAAGATGTGCATATGAGATCTGTTAAATAAATTGGTTACATCTAGATGCACTTAACTAATAAAAAAAACTAAAGGAAATATAGGCATATGAGATGTTAAAATTAATAAAAAAAACTAAAGGAAAGATAGGCATATGAGATGTTAAAATTAATAAAAAAAATTGAAGGAAAGATAGGCATATGATATCTTCTAAATAAATGAAAAGAAAAATTAAAGTGAAATAATACAAGAATGTGAACGGTTATTTATCTATTTAAAAATATGCAAAGTCAATAATACAAGAATGTGAATTGTTTATATATTTAAGAATATTGCAAACTCAATAGATAGAGAAGAAAAAATTGAATTGCCAAACATACAAGATTGTAACATTGCATATCTATTTAAGAATATATGACAACGTAGACAACATGTTAAACCATGCAAAACTTATTTGAGAATATATGGTAGTATAAAACACTTTAAGCATGCAAAACCTATGCTGATATGAACTGCACTAAAAAAAAAAAAAAAATCATGATCTACCAATTTTCTTTCAGAAAACTTGTATTTGATTTTGGAATAAGGTAACCAATGTGGAATTCAAAGGAGGAGGTATGCATTCAAGCATTGTGTTTTAGACATGCCAAAGAACAACACATACCCCTTGTACAACTCAGATAACATGTATGAAAGATAATTACATTAGGAAAATGATTTACAGGCTATGGTTTAGTACTATTCACATAAACCCACATTGTTGTAAGGGTCTTCACCTGACTTTA
>SNQJ01S0279113.1:0-11296 GCA_010110895.2 Picea sitchensis | reverse complement strand
TTACCAGTTTGGTTGTTCCCCACTCCGGTGATCCCAAATCCTCCCAATGTTTCAGTTGCAACTAATACTTTGGATGTCAATACACCACCCACACATCAACCTCACGTCAAATTTTTTCCTTCTTCGCCCATAAAGTCTCCTTCCATTTCTCCTTCTTCGCCTAGTGAAATCTCTAAAGCAAGCATCTAGGTTGACCAGAAGAAGAATAAACGGAAAGAGAAGAAGAAGAAGAGCTCGAAAAGGACCAAGGCCCCAACAACATCAGATGTTGGCTCTAAGAAACCAGTTACTGTCGATAGTATTGGGAGTGTTGATGAGGTCAACAAGATTAAAAGGAATAATCCAAAACCCAAATTCCCTTGTAGCCTTTGTAAGGGTGACCACTTTCTGAGGGATTGTCCCGGTCTTACCCAAGTCTTAGAAATGTGGTCTCCCACGTCATCGACCTCTGTTGGCCATGTCGATGATACCCCATCAATTAGTGATGTTCAGGTTGGTAAGAACAAGAAAACTATCAAGTTCCCTTGCATGTTATGTAAAGGTAATCATCACTCTCACCTTTTTCCTCGCATGGCCGAGGCTTCTTCTCTTTTGGAAAAACTTCAACTTCCAAAAGGTTATCGTATGCTTTCCTCCAACCCATCATTGGTTGATGGACTGGTCAATCCAGTTCCATCCCCAGTCAGTCCGGTTGATCAGGTGGTCAATCTAGTTTCCTCCTCGATTGAACCACAAACCCAAGTGGTTGATCTAGTTCCGTCATCAATCAGCCCCACTCTTCATCAAGAGAGTGACACCAAAGTGGTCGATCCAGTTTCACCATCNCCCAAGTAGCTGATCTAGTTCCGTCATCGATCAGCCCCACTCTTCATCAAAAGAGTGACACCAAAGTGGTCGATCTGTTTTCATCCTCGGTCGATTCCACTCTCCCATTATAGAGTAACACCAAAGTGGTCGATCTGTTTTCATCCTTGGTCGATCTCACTCTCTTGTTAGAGGGTGACACCAAAGTGGTCGATCTAGTTTCTCCATCGATCGATCCCATTCCTCCATTGAGGAATGCTAAAGTGACTAATCCAGTCCCTTCCTCGGTCAGTCCCACTCTTCCTCTAAAGAGTGCCAAAGTGGTCAATGCAGTTTCACCATCAGTCGATCCTATTCCTCCATTGAGGAATGTCAAAGTGACTGATTCAGTCCCTTCCTTGGTCAGTCCCACTCTTCCTCTGAAGGGTGCTAAAGTGGTCTATCCAAGTCCACCATTGGTTGATCTGATCCAATCATCGGTCGATCCTACTCCCATTCTAGAGAGTAAACCTGATACTGCCCATGTTTTTCTCATTAATATAGACTCTACCGTACCAGGGGGCATTCCTCCTTCTCCTGTGAAACCCCCTCCAAGTAATGAGGCCATCCTTTTTGATTGGGGTGCGCTAACTGGACTTCGTCTTCCCTCTCACATTCCTTTCTAGATTACAGTATAGGTTTGTGGTCAGGATGTTCCTCAAACGTAGATAGATGAAGGTGCGTCCGTTAGTATTTTGTCTTATGTTGCTTGGTACACTTTGGGTTGTCCGAAGCTTGCACCGGTTACATAGAATCTGTTAGCTTTTAACAGAAGAACTAGTCAACATTTAGGGATCCTTCCTCAGTTTCCTGTAACTTTGGGAGGGAAACCTGTCTTTATCGATGTCATGGTAGTCTGAGACCCCTTGGATTTCGCTTTACTCCTTGGGCGGGATTATGTCTATGCTATGAAATCTCTTGTCTCCACCCTTTTCCGTGTGATATCTTTCCCTCATGATGGAAGAATTGTGACTATTGATCAACTTTCATTCATCGGCCTCGACTGGGTTACCTCCCTAAGTGGTTCTTATATGTAGACAATATCACCCCCACTCCATGTCAATTATGTGGCGTTGTCTCCCATGACCTCAACTTCCAATGATTTGGATCCAGTAGTGGACATGGTGATTTCTTCGGTAGGATTATTGGAGCCTGATATCCTTCCTCCTATCTCGAACCTAGACCTGGGTCCCTTCTCGAGTGATTCTCTACCATCCAGCGAAGATCTCCTGGAGGCCATGACCACATTTTATCCTTTGACATGGAACCCTTCCAGAGCATTATCCTCTTAGAAGCCATGATCCGGACGAATCTACAAGCATAGTTTCTCTTCTCTATGGAAAGCTCGTTAAAAAATGAAACAAAGGTCCTGAGCATAGTTCTTTTTCTATGTCGAGCTCGTTAAAAAATGAAACAGTCACCTCTCTTGCACCTTCTTTTCATCCACCCTTCTCCTTTTTCTCATCTACTAGAGAAATTGGTGACGACTTCAGAGCCAGTGAATGAATTGAAGCTTGGAGGGCATGTCTCCAGCCTTCGATGATCATTCTGAAGTTAATCCACTAGCTTTCATGCTGGGGGCATACTGAGCTTATTCTTTGTTCTTTCTCATGCTCATAAATACATGAGAATGCATCCGGGTAGAATTTTATCTCTTTTTCGGACCTGTATGGATACATGAAAAGGAACCCCCTGGAGTCTCCTTTAAGCTCTTTTTAGACTCTCTAAACATGAAAATATTGCCGAGTGATCTTGCTTCCTTTTCTACTTGTTAAACAGTTGGAAAGGGTGTCTTTCGAGTGATAATTTATCTCTTTTTCGGCCTCATGAGACTAACATTACGAAAAAGGACAACATTGGAGTCATCTTTAAGTCCTTTTTAGACTCTCTAAAGATGAAAAGATTATCGAGCGACCTTGTTCTCTTTACGCTCGTTAAAGTATTTGAAGAAAACATCTGTTGAGCGATAGTTTATCTCTTTTTCAGTCTCGTCAGACTACTTTACGAAAAAGGAACTAAGAGAGTTCTCTTTCAAGTGTTTTTCTAGACTCTATAATCATGAAAAACCTTCGAGTTTTTTGTCTTTGGACTCACTAAAGAAAACATCGACAGGCCCATATGGGACCGAACCCTTACTTCTTTCAGTTCATTAAACAAAGGAAGAGGAACTTACCAAAGGTGAGTTATATTGAGCATGTGTTACCCTCCTCGAGCTAATTAAATTAAAAAGGGGCACTCGTCTATTTGGATGGGGGAAAATTTGAAAGAAGCAAGCCAAGAAGTCTCTTGAGAACATTACCAAGTAATTCTTAGAGTCACCCTTGAACACGACACTTTTTTTTTTGCATGCATTATAATCCGTTGAACCTCTGCACTGAGCCAATCCTTTGAGTTTCTTTCACTCCTTTGGGTCACCTGACATAAGTCATAACATCCACTGCATCATCAAGTTTTGGTCCATGTCATGTTTCTGTTGTTGTGCCTCAATGTTCAAGGGAAGTATCCGCCTTGAGATTCATCCATCACAAATATATTGTCTCAATACCCATGTCAGTCCATGTTTGTTTGATCTACCAATTACATCTCTATGTCTGTTTCGTTTCGTTGATGGGGGATACATCAAGGCCCTCTTTCGACGAGCCTATTCTTGTCAACTTCAACACTTTATCCAGGAACTAGACTTAGAAACCAGTTAGTACTTTGGGACTTGGCATGCCTCAATGGCAGGCCTCCTCACGTCTGACAACAGGTTTACATCATTGAACTTAGATCGGATGATTCCATAGATGTTCGACTCCAGCTCAGCCATTCACATTCGTTGGAATGTACTAGGGTACCTTGGGAATCATTGACATTAATGGTGATCTCCCTCGCGCTTGTTAATGGTTTACATCATTGATCGGTAATCAAGTGGTTTCTGCCATGTTCGACATCAAGACATCTATTCACATGGTTAGATTCGTACTGCATCGAGATCGGTAAGAAGACCCTGGGTTGAGTGATCAATTTGATATGTACTTTTCCAAGGTTGCGAAGGAGTTTCTCTTGAACAATGACACATATACTATTACATAGATCCACTTTGTATTGGTCGTGGTTATGCCTTGTCATCTTGTAGATCCACTGTGTATTCTTCATGGCTACGATCAGTTCATGTCATAAGAGTATAGATCCATAGTGTATTTTCAGTGGCTATACCTTTTTATCAATACAATAATGGATCCACAATGTATTTTATGGCGGCCATATCTTGAAAGTCTTGATCACCCAAGCATAGGTATGCCTGCCTTGGGTTTGATACATGTCATAATATTTGTTGGATATTTGTGTGTAGCTTTTGTTAGGTTCTCTATGTCTATACCCTTTCTTGAAAGTCTACAAAGCATTTTAGTTATCAGTTCCTGTATTCTAACTTCATACTTTGGGGGGCAATCTGTTACACATAAAAAATACTCACTTTGATAGTGTCGCAAGTGTCATCATTACAAAGGTCGTAAGTGTCAGGGAAGCATACAGCCATGATGCCTATGTCATGCCTATAACGACATGAGAAGGACACTTGAAACACCTCAAACATTTGATTTGGAAGAGAAGAAATGAGTCAGCAGGCTTATAAACCTTTTGCCATCTAAAAGCACCCCAAAAAATGATTTTTTGGCTATAAAGCTTCTTTGGCCCTTCTGGAGGAGCACTATTGATTTTAGGAGTGTTGGCGCCCCCCTTAAGCCTATTGGGGAGTGCTACAACTCTCTGATGGCCCTTTTGAGGGAGCGCTACCTATTTTGGGTAGTTGTTAAGTTGTTGAGATGAATGGGGGAAGGATCCTTTCACTCTTGGAAGGTAGTTGGATTCGAATCCCTAGTCCAACCATGGTCTTAGGGAAGATCATCAATTGAAGAAGGAAAATCCTCAACTTCCCCAAGGATATCTCAAGTGGTTAAAGCCTCTCCAAGGCTATGTAAGCAAGCTTTCTAATGGTGAAAGAGGACTGGAAAAGGAGAATCACACCAAACTTATGATCTTATAAGTGGTGTTGGAACAAAGATAATTTGGGAGCAAGAGACCTATGATATCATAGGGAGAAATCGGTGAAGCTATCCTCATTCAGATCATGGATCTTTTGAGCAAGGGGTAGACAAGGAGGACTTGATGAAACTACTGCAATCCATCTACGACTATAAGCAATGTTTTGTCCTCATTAATATAATTTGCTTGGCCTGTTTCTTTCTAATTTGTGTTCAATCTCACATGAGTTTGTCTTTTTAGTAGATAGAACTATTTTGGAATAAAATTTATAGAGTAGGAAGTGGTCGTACTTTGTTTGTCTATAGGGCTTGTCGAGGAGAAAAAGATTGGGGCTCAACTCAGAGCACGCAGGGACAAACACCGATAAAAGGTACTTCTTTTCTCCTTCCTCTTCACATACTAGTCCACCTAGATCTAAAAGGAATTCAATGACCATGATAAGCACTTTCTGTCTTAGAGTTAAGAGTCTATCTCTTTGAGGAGATCTACCTGTCTGCAGGGAGATTTTCCTTCAACAAGCTCTTGCTCTCTAGCCTTGCGCAGGATCTTCTTGGGGTCGTAGACAGGCTCTGTAGGGTTTGGGTCAGGATTCGCTCTGGTATAGATCGTCTTCGGAGCCAGGTTTCTTGAACTGCGCTACTAGGGGCTTTTGGTCTTTTGGACTAGATTTTCCAAGTTAAGGTTTTTCAGCTGGTACGAATGTTTTTCCCTCTATTACCCTCAGGGGGAAAACTGCAATGTTAGTCGTTCTCCTAGGGAATTTTTTTTTCAATTTCATCCCCAAAAATGACGCAAGAATGTTAGCACTCCGTAAATATTCTTGGTTGGTAAAGAGATGATGAAGGTAACTTTTTCAACCAACTTTGAGACCTGAAACTAACCTTTTGGACCTGGATAAGGCTCTATCAGGAGGCACAATCTTCGCACAGGATTTGGCTTTGAAAGAGGTGGCTAGATTTAACACCTTTAATGCGATGGGTTCTCGTTACATTGGCACAAGAAAGTAAAACTTGGGCTATGGAGTCGATTTGAGGAAATGACAGAGAGAAATGACTCAATGTATGAACATCAGAGGAGAAGGCTAGGCGAGCAATAGTCTTCAGTGAAAAATCGTAATCGGGTGGGGAGAAAAACACAGGAAATAACTCAGAGTATCTCTACGGGTGCATTTAGAGTAAGCTTTTAGAAGAAAACGTTTTTTCTAAGTGGCATGAACAAGGGGCATTGCGTGACGAATCCTCAGGTTTAATAATTTGTTCCGAAATAGAAAAAAAAATTATATGAATAAAGATAACAGGAAGTACACATGCAAAGAAAGAGGCACAATACATATGAATTCTACAACTAGAATCTTTTCATCAAGTTACCAGAACTTTGCATTAAGTTTTGGTCACAAAAGCTCAAATTACATACAATAGTTGTCATTTACCAATTTCTCCAACCAACCTGGCTTACATCGAAAAGAGGAAATACATAAATGAGGGCATTGCTTGGGATACCCTTTTCCCAACTGCTTTCTCTGAAAAACTAGGAAATTGAGTGGCATATGTAAGAGACTCTTCACATGGCGTTTTCCAAAAATGGACAATAATCACATTGGTTTACATACAACTGTTAGAAAATTTTCCACTAGGATCTGGTCACCATACAAGTTTTTATATAAGGAAAATATGTGTTAGTGTTTCCCTTCGATCGGATTCCTAAGCGGGCAGGTGTCCACCAGGAACTCACTATCTATTGTAACGTCTTTGATTTTTGTTGTGCACTCATTTTCTAGGAAAAATATGCACGACAGGTGGTTGTTTGATTATCACAACCATTACCAAAATGGCAGGGTGCTTTAGGGAAATGTGTCCTTCAAAAATGCCAAGATTTATCTTAGGTTTGTAGGCAGAGAGATGAAGACCTGCTAGACTTGTTTTTTCTGCATGCTGACAAGAGCTGCATAGGCTTCCTTCTCAACCACTTCACATTCCCAGGGATGCTTCGTGTGCCCTTCCTATCTCTGCCTCTGTGCTTATTGCAATTGTACAATGGTGTCCTGAGCCTCTCTGAGCTATGTTTTTAACCATGCCATGTTTCCTTCACAACCTTGTGTTGTTGATGCTTCCATAGTATTTGATGTTAGATGTCGCCTCAACTCCATGTTTTCTTGATAGAGTTCAACGATAGACAACTTTGCCTGATTTAATTTCTGAGATGGCTCCTAATCATTAGCTCCTGTGATTTCCATTTTCCTTATTCTGCTCTTTATTTTGCGGCTCGATCCTCCAACGGGCTACAGCTCGATGGCGTGCATGAGTATCTCTTCGACCATCGATCTAACACGTGGCTCTTCTAAAACTTGGGCCCCTTCTCCAAGGTATTTTCTATTGGGGAGATGAGACTTCTATTGTCTTTCATCCCTGTGCAAGTCTCTCTATCTCAGGCTCCATGTGGTTTTATATGATAGCCTCTGTGGGTAAAGGAATAAATTCTTCCACGCCCTTTGGAATGTTGTCCGCGGGTGAGAAAAAATCCCATTTGTTTTGGGGCCTAGACCCTGGAAAGTCACCATGTCGCGACCAATAGATAATTTGCGCACAATTTATCTGATAAATACACAGGGGGAGAAATTTGATCGACTTGAAATGGCAAGGGAAAATTCAAAGAGAGTACAGACTTGGTTTCACGGCTGGAACAGTCGTCGAGCATATGTAATTTATAACGAGTTGGGAAGATGGGGAGATCGTGCCAGAGGAAAATAAATTCATGGTGATGGGATGTTTTGGATCAAACTATAGGATTTCCATGGCAAATCCCAGTGTGTTGAACACATGCAATAAGGTTCGTAGGGTATGCATGATACGAACACTGTGATTTTTCCTTCCCTTGGACTTCATCATGAACTGATACTAGCTTCTACACTTGCTGATGAGAATTTCATTGACTACCTGAGTCGACCTGGGGTAGGTATAGACTAGTTCCTAAACCAGACTCGACCCTTTGGAAAAGGCATACTCATACTGCTGATGCCTTTTCGACTTTGACATCCCTTCCCGTTTCCAAGGTCCAAATGGATACTTGTTGACTTCGATCCCGTGGTATTATGTAACTGACTTCACATGTTTGGGTGCATGGGCCATACCCACACTAAAACAAACTCTAAATGGAAAGAAAAAATGGTGGCGCTAACACAACGAACCTGGCTTACATTGAAAAAATCAAATATATAGGTGAGGGCATCGATTCGACTATCCTTCTCTCTTGCTACTAACCCTAGAATTTAGAAAACTGACTGTTCTCGATTAAATGACTTTTTGCATGACGCTTTTCCAAAAATAGAAACCAACTATATTCAGTCACATCATGACCAATTGTCTTTGCCACGGGGATTTGGTTATTAGAAAAGTCTTGTCATGGGGAGAGTGATGTGTCGATGCCTTCCTTCAATTGGATATCCAAATGATCAAATACTCTGTCATACTCCTACCTCCAACTGTAATGAACTTGATTTATGTTGCACACTCGTTTGCTCGGGTGCGTATGTGGAGAGTGACTATTTACTATCGTAATCATTACCAAAATGACAAAACCATCTAAGGGTGATGCCTTCTTCAAAATTGTCAAGATCAACACCAGGTTTGAGAATTCAAGAGTGCACTTAGTTATTCATGTTTCTTTTGTGTGCTAGCAAGAGTTGCATGGACTTTCTCCCTGGTCGCTTCACAACATCTAAGTTGCTTTGCATTCCTTTCTTCAACTATCCTCAGTGTCTCACGTAGATATTCTACTGTATCATGCACTTCCCTGAGTTGTCTCTTAATCCACATAGCATTTCCTCCGCGACCTTGTGATGCTAACACTTTAAACATTTTTGTTTCTAACTGCCGTCTCAGTTCTCTATTTTCCTTGTAAATCTCAGTGATAGAAAGCTATGCTTGTTTCAGTTTATGAGATGGCCCTAGAAAATCTATGAGTTCGGTATTTTTCCTCCTCATTCTGCTCCATCTTTCTCAACTTGTACCTTCAATAGGTTCTAGCTGAATGACATGCATAAGTAATTCTTCGACAACTAACCTTGGACATGGTTCACTTGGGACTAGAGTTTCCCCCACCTCCTTGTTCTTATTTGTCCTTCCCCTTCTCCATGGTAGTTTTTGTTGGTGGGACAGGGCTTTCGATGTCTTTATTTCCTACACAACCTCTTCCAATCCAACCTCCGTGCAGTGTGATATTACCCTTTCTGCATGTAGAGGGAAATCCCATTTTGGATCCTTGGGGATGCCTACTGTGAGCAAAAATGAATCTCATTCACTTCCCAAACGTCTTAGTTCCTCCACTACAAGAAATTTAATCAGTGAGACATGAGATAGTTTCATTATCAATTTATTCACTTCATCCTAGGCATTGTCTGCCATCTCTCGAAGTTTCTGGTGCAAGAAAAAGGGTATATTTAATGGCCTCCTTCCTATTAAATGAAAACAAAATCTAATGTGATGCAAATGTGTTCTATCGAACCTTCCTTCATAGGTGAAATATCTCCTAATTAATTCAAGCAGTTTCTGAAAAGGTTCCTGTAAATATCTACTGAGAACGCTTGTCTCGATTTTCCCACCTAAGCAATCTCACTTGATGAAATATTTATATTACCACACGTACAAAGGCATGCATTTGAACCACCTTTATCAGCGCAAAGGGATATCTATCATGATTGACAGAGTTTACTTAGTTACCTGGAAAATGACACTCGAGATCACCACGCGGAAACAATCGAAACTGAGTGTGAACTGATCAATCAGTTTCATATTGAATCCTTGAATTTTCCTACAGAAGGCCATGCACCTAAATTGTTTGAAAGATGATTTGACCTCCAGATATTCATTGATCAATGCCATGTTTTTGGGATCGGGCCTAGGGATTCTTCCACTTCGCGTGCCCTTCCTTATGTTTTCGAAGGTTGCCATGGCTCAACACGTATTTGTCCTGCGCCTGAAACATTTGGCACGGGCCCAAGGAAAAAAACTTGATCAAACTGGGCTTTCGAGAAAAAATATAAACAGTGCATAAGCCTAACTGGGGAATAGAATGCATCCATAACATATGGAATTTATAACAGAGCAGGTAGGAGGTGGAATATGTACGAGGGAGCGTTGAATTCATGACGATTGGATGTTTCGAAATGAACTGAATATTTTTTGTAACACATATTTGCGATGAGTACATTTCAGTGAGTGTGAAGTACAACTGATAAGGGCTGCAGAACATATGTGATACGAGTACCATGATTTTTCATTCCTTCATCCCTTATAATGAGATGATGATGGTCATTGCAGTTGTCGATGCAACTTTTATTTAACAACTGTCCTTGACCCTCCTTCCCTTTCTGATAAGACCTGACCTTTTGGGAACAAACTCATACCATTTACACATGTTTTGACTCAAACATCCCTTCCCAAATCCAAGGTTCAACCGACCACTTTCTGACTTCAACCCCCTTGTTGTTCAGTAACTGACTTGACATGAATTTTCACATAAGATAGGACTCGTGTAAGACCAAATCTAACTAAACAAGAAAAATGACGGTGGTAACAAAATCCAACATCATGAAATCAAGACAAGAAAAGGTTGGGATAAAGGGGGTGGAAAATTTACATTGACATCCTAATTAACATACTTCCACCCTAGTGCAAGCTCCCACACATAATCGTGGGTATACCCTCCAAGGAGCCCAAGTGAGTTTGGCATGTTGATTAAGGTTGGTTGTCATTGATGTCAACCCTTGAAGAAATCCCCGTAGCACAAAGGTTTGGGTAATGGATGCAATATTGTTTGATGTAAAGATGACTCATTATTTTCTTTTCATGTTTGATAAGAATTAAATATGGATGAACTCCAAAGTGGTCCCCTTATGGTGAAAGCCCTCACGGGAAGACGCTTTGCAGAGTAAGAAAACCCATTCTTAATTGTGGAATAATGAGATGAGGACAATGAATTTGTCAGGTAAACTATCCTATATGTATAGTGCTTTTCATTCCATTTCTGGTGGTATGTGGAACGTCACATAACTCCTCACAGTTAGAGAGTTATGGCCATGAGAAGCTGGAGACCCCAGGTTTGGGTAATGGACCTAAGTTTGCTTGATGGATAATGGTATGAGTTATGATATATTTTCAGATGATACTATTCTATATGGATAATACATATCATTCCATTTCTTGTGGTATGTGGAATGTCACATAACTCCTCACGGTTTGAGAGTTATGGCCTTATGAAGTTGGAGGACCCTCATATGTTATCTAGAAGCCCGAAAAGGTCAAAGTAGTCAAAGTGGTTTAAGAAATTTTAAAAGGTCAATAATAAAGTAAAGTAATGAGTGTATTATAATTCAAAGTAAATAAAAACTAAATTATTTCAATAATAAATTTAATGGAGAAATTAGAAGTGG
>SNQJ01S0279112.1:0-11296 GCA_010110895.2 Picea sitchensis | reverse complement strand
AAATACATTGGAGCTTTACATAGTTACTTGAGACATACAATACTCATGTTTAACCCTTCAAATATAGATGAAGTTTGTGTTCAGGAAACTCATTTGGAAGCCAGAGGAAGGAATGAAACTCATGAGGGTAACAAGAATCCTTTCAGTCATGGAGACAAAGGAAAGAGGAAGTTCAAGGGCAATGGAAAAAATAATTCTACTGTTAAGAAAGAGGGAGAAAAATTTACATGCAAACATTGTTCAAAAGATGGCCATGATGAATACCATTGTTGGAAACTTCATCTTGAAAGAAGACCCAAAAAGTTTGGCAACAAAGGGAAGTCAAAGACTACTACAACCATACAACATGATTTAGGTTCTAATTTGGGTGATGAAACAAAGATTACAGCCATGTGTTATCAAGGTAAGGGATCTATTGCAAGTACTAGTTCTTCAAGTAACAATAATCTCAATGAAACTCGACAATAAAAAGAAAGAATAGAACTTTTTCACATAAGGGTTGTTTCAAAGCATACCAAGATAGATACTCTTTTTTATACTGGATCTCAAGCAAACCTTATATCTGAAGACACTGTCAAGAAATTAAAATTGGAAACAATTCCACATCCTAAACCATACCCTCTTGGTTGGATATGTGATGTAATAATGCTAAATTCGCAGGGTGACAAGAAGGTGTAACTTAGGTTTTTCCATTATTTAAGCCTCTTTAGTCTTGGTGAGCAAATAGGAGGTTCTTGCAAGCTCAGTTGAGTCTACCAGCGGCCTTTGAGGAAAGGCATGAAAAGAGTTAGAAGAAAAACAAAAATATAACTAAGAATTAAAACTAATAAGAAACTAAAATCCATAGCCTTAAGGGACATAGAATAACAAAAGAATAAAAGACCCATGTCACGGTGTTTGAGAATGATCTATTGATGAAAACAAAGCACCAGAAGAAAGGGGACTATAGGTTCCTTCTTCCTCCAAGGAAGGCTCTTGGACCCTCACTAGTAACTCTTCTTATGAAAAATGAAAATGGTGGTGAAAGAACTCTTTGCAAATCCACTCAATGGAGGTGGATTTCTCAATGAAATAGTGCCAATGTGTTCTTGTCCAGGATGAGTCCTTAAAACAATCTAGGCAGCATAAAATTACTTTGAATTCATGAGAAATAGGGTGCATTCATGGCTTTTTATAGCGTGCATTGGGTTATTGTGTAACTCCTTTGTAGTGTAAAAAAGAAATTGCATTTAAGGGCATTGATGAGTCTTTGACCAGCCCACCATTGAGATCCACGACCGGTTGGAGGAGTCAAAATGCGGCTTGGTGATCCATAATTGGTTGGGAGGTCGACCACATTCATAAATAGGTCGTTTAGCAGGTGCGCTGGATTTTTATTGCGATCGCGCTCGTCTTTGTCGCTCTTTATGCGTCCACGTTCCATGCCCGTATATTAGCATCTGTAAAAGCTCTTCAATTTTGCACTACTTTGTAGTTTTGACCTTTTTGAATCTTTGTAATCGATATTATTTAAGACCGCTTGAATGACTTCATTCTTGTTTGAAGATCGAGTTCTTACAGCAACAATATGCGGAACAAAATTTCAGTGATGAGAGATGCCCCCTGATGTGTGAGTTAGGAGCATATGTATAGCCAAAATCCATCAATGTTTCTTCTATTGAGAATGTTGTTTTAAGATAGAGCAATAGTGGGATCGCGTTGAGGCGTCAGATTGGAAAAAAGGCAGTAGGACGATCTCTCCTATAGAGGTGCGTAAAATAGAAAGCGTGTACAAATGGCGGGCATGCGGGCACCGTGTCAGCAACTTCGAAAAATATGGCTGATGTTGGTAGACAAAAGCTGGAGTGCCCTCCGGTAGTCATGATAGAGAGGCGAAGACAATTACGCGATGAACTCTTCAGAAGAAGAAGAATAAGTTGATCAGCATTAATAGTAGCGGCCCGATGATGTAGGGCATTGATAATACGCCAAGTTCGGAAGGTCTTGAGGAAATAAAAGAACTAGCGCAATGATGCATAAGTAAGACCCGTAGCATGAGTAAGTGGTGAATGTTCACGAAGAGACCAACGACCGAAGCGAGGGAGCAATCTTTGTTCCTGCCACAACCCGCGTCGAGATCTCTCATTGAGTGGAGAATGAGGATCAAGATACTGTCGCCCTTTTGGAAAATGTTGTTGATGTCGAAAAAAAGGGAATGTGACTCTCAGAAGAAAAGGGATTCGTGAAGTCTATTAGGTGAGGTTAGGAAGTGGAGGCGGTACATGGACGAAGTCAAGAATTAGGAAACTCAAGACTTCCCTTAGTTGGAAGATGTATGAGATAAAAAAGTGGCAACCAATAGCGAGGTCAGTGTCCGGGGGCCTGACTTAGGTGATAAGTTGTTCAGAGGGGGACAAAGGATTGAACAAATTCGGAAGGGTAAGAAATTAAGTGACACGTTGGGTGCTCACGAAGATAACTAGTCACCGACAAGGGTACATGATAAGTAATTCTCCAACCAAAATTTGACATGGGTTGCGATGTGGCAAAGGAAGGAAACAGAATTAAGCCAAGGTGTGACAAAAGAGAATGTGAAGGCTGGAAATAAAAGGCGTTTGTACAATAAATAGCGAATAATTGGGGAAAATGTACAAATATCTGAAGCCAGGTGCCAATTGTGATATGGGGGCCCGCATTAGAACATAATTTCGTGGAAATACTGATGAAGGGTAGGGCCCCCATTGGTGAGTTTACGTATGAGGTAGGTGAAATGAAGGTAAGGTTCGCAGATGGAGGCGGTGTGGAGAAATGGTGGTTCATGGTCCTGCGGAGGTGGAGGTAAAAATAGAACCGTAAAGGGATGATCACAGTCCTATTATTGGGAAAGCTAGCAAAATGAGGAGAAGAGGTATGTGGTTGATTCATTACATGATGAAAGACCTCCGGGACTCCCATCTCTAAAGGGTAATGAAAACAGCATGAGTATCCAAAAAGTGGCAAAAGGTGCTATGAATGGGACAACTCATATTGGTGAGAATGCTACCGGATTACAATACCAAAGATGCAAAATGGAGGAGTGGGTACTTGTAGAAGTAGAATGGGAATCTGAAGACCAACTATCGGAGGGTGTGACTAGAAATGTAAATGTGATACGGTGAGAAAGACTACATGCAAAGTCTTTGATTATATACCTGAAGGGGTTGCGTCGATGGATGATGATCAAGTACCTACACGCAAAAGAAACCAAATACCCAAAGTGAACAATATCACGAAGAGAATCAAAAGATATGAGCATGTATTTGAGAATTGTGACTATGCGTCGTGCAGCCATGATATGAAAAAAAGGGGCCCCAGGGGCTCAGGATGAAAAAAGGCCCAGGGACTGCTGTGATGTAGGTGACTGGATGCTGATCTTGTGGTTGAAGACGATTTGAAAAATGGACACCTTAGGCTCCAGATGAGTAGTGGAAGTTTGACAAAAGGCCTATATATAGGCGCCAGGGCCCACATTTCCACCTCATTTGTACTGCTGCAACAGTGGCCGGGCCGAAGCGATTTCCGGAGAAGATTGGGAGATTCGGGGAGGGCGAGGTATCCGATTGAGAATCTACTTGAGTATCGGGTTAATGAATGCGATCATCCGGCATAGAAATAGGTTTCAATTTTTTGAAGGCGGGGTTGTCGAGGAAGACGTACAAAGGTACAGGATATAGGCCCCCACATGCATTAGGCGATCCGGTGACAAGAATGCGCTTATGCGATGCGTACAACGCCACGGATATATCTTTATGAGAGTGCGTTAGAAGATAATTTAAAAGACACTTTATTGTGAAAGTACGATCCGGCGCACACAATGTCTTGGCGTCGTAGGTTTAACCGGCGTGCATCTGCAGCACATCACGACATGGTGAACTCATAGCCAGAAGTGATGCGCATAAAGGCGGCGCTGTAAAACATAAGCGAGTCGCATTGATGTACCTATGCCAGTGCACATGTCGCGCATAATGAAGCGGCGCTGATAGTGAAAACTGCGCACATGTGCGCACGTGAATGAAGCGAACGCATGTACAACAATGTCCTGTGGGTAACAAAACAGCGCCTAGGAGGCAAGGTTGAAGTATAAAATAGTCTTTTTGATGTTGTTGATAGTTGCATGAGATGATATAGGACTTTGTGTTGTCTGTAGGTGGACGGTTGTGATGATTCCAGTGGGTTGGCAAGAGTGAGACGTCGTGTCCATTGAGGGGCCCAGTGTTCATGCTACTTTGGCAACCTGTGCGTTGCTAAAGTTCTTTGAGTGCGGGTGTCACGGGCACAAAATATTATTCACAGTTCACGATCCGGATGTGGAGTCGGGGCTGCCGCGCTCCTCGTCGCGAGGAAGCGATCCCTTCAGCAGTGGAGGATATCTATTCTTAGGCCCAGGCTCCCCTTTTGAGAGCAGCCCCTACCAGAATTAGGCGTGTTGCTTGAGATGATTTTTCTTGTAGATATTGGCGGAGAATCTTGCTGGTGAGGGACTTTATGTTTTGGGGCCCGTATGAGCAGAGTATAGGGGGCAATAGAGGCACCATGAGTGGTACATGATGTATATCTTTTTTGTTGTATATGGTGGTGAGCCCATTTTTATACCCAGAAGTCTTTGTGGTATTTCTTGGATACATGTATTTTGTATGTAAACATTTGGATGGACTGATGGGCCTTTATATACATGAGTATACATTTGAGATCTATGTGATGTTTAAATGTGTTTTCTTCGATGTTGAGTGCGTCCATTCTATATATATGTTGTATGAGTTTTTGTGATATGTTTATGTATGTGTAACTTGATGGGATATATGCGATCTAACACCATGTTAGGTATTTGATCACATTATTTGATTCAATTGTCTTGGAGATATGTGTAAAATGTAATGGAGATCAAAATAACCGAGGATAAAAGCCTAACTGCGCAGTGACCCTAGAAAGAGCGCAGTCGTACACGGTATGCATTGTTGAGTTGGAGAACGACAAGCTGAGAGTCGAGGAAGGCGTAAAGGTGGCGACCATGATGATGTTGGCATGTTGGAGGCAATGACCCGTGGTGTATTCAACTTGGTTGTTGGTTGCTGGTCCGAAACATATGCCACTTGAATGGAACATATCATGTGAGGGGTTAAAAAAGAGCCCAAGCATTAGAGCGAGATTTTGTAATCAACAATTTTGTGTATCGGCGTACTTAGATGTTAATTTGGTGGAGAAGCATATGTCAATAGCACAAAGGATAGTTTTAGGTGAGGGAGAAAAAAGATTAAAAGCGCTAGAAAAGAAGTAACCTAAAGTAGAATTGCTACGTTTAAGCATAAAATTTATTTAGATACAACCCATTGATGGGTTCCTTGAGAAGGAGCGTAGCCGGAGGCCAAAGATGGCCAATGCAAATTTGGTGAGGCAATGTTGGATAATAATCTCGGGGCCATGCCAAAGTGATTTGAATTTTCCATGTCCAAAGGTATAATGAGCAATATCATAAGCAAGGATGAGGTAGTGGAATGATCGAAGGATTGACATGGCGATCAAAACGACCTTGGATCGTTTTTAAAGTACCTCATTGTTACGTAATGAAGATCGATGATCTTAATCCAAAGACTCCAAGTTACGACAGGCTTCCTCCATTGGAGAAATTAATGGGAGTAATAACAAGCTTCCGATTCGCGGTGTAGGGTGGGAATTTCTCACTTGATGGGAGGAGTTTCCTCGACCCCATGGACTAAATGGAATGGTGTAAGAACCCGGTAGTGGTTTCTTTGCCATTCGATAAGGCCATAGTGTAGAAAATAACATATGATACCAATTGGTTTTATGTTTATTAGCAGATGCTTGTTTGTAACATGGTCTTGAGGACTTTGTTAAGCGCCGACGTCCATTTGGTAGGTAATATGGTGAGAACAAGCTTTCGTGAGAGAAGCCTTACCGAGATGAAAGTTCGACGAATATCTCATTCTCGGTATTTCCATGGTCGGAAGCAGGATTGGAGGGGTACTCAGCGGGATATGGCGGTGGTTAAAAGAAAAAGCGTCTGCGGTGTCGTGGTGTTGATGAAAGTAGAATAGCCCGGCCCATTTGGTGGAAATGTCGTGGCGACAACAATGTATTTGTGACTATTATTGTTGGAGAGGGATTACAAGTCATAAGTTGATGCCCCATTTACAAAAAGGCGGCGATAATAGGGTGAAGAGTTAGGGGCTTCGGGTTTGTTGGTAGAGTGACATTGCTCACATGCGTTCCACTGACATGAATGCAATCATAAAATGAGTAGGCCAAAATGTAAAACCGGATTATCTTTTGAGTGGTGGATATACCGAAAGATGGCCCTCACATGCGCCCGTTAATGCGGTCGTTTAAAGACTCTGTTGGCCTCGTCAATTGTTAGGCATCGATGAAGAATGGTTTCGATGCCCGCCCGATATAGGATGTCTCCGATGAGGAGGTGGCGGGGGCGATGAAGATGCGTCGATGATCATCTCGTGAAGGTGGTTACCAAACTTTTGAGAGTCGTAGGTAGGCGAGAAGGTTGCCATACCAAGGATCATCAAAGTGATGTAAAAGAGATGTTCGTCACGGAAGAGTCGGTAGTAGCGGGGGCATTGGTTGTGTCAGTGGGGAGGGTTGTGACAAGTTCATCGAGCGAGGGCCTTCTTACTCTTAGGTGTTGAACTCGAGTTAAGTACTCTGAAGGATAATGATCCATCGAGCAAATTTATAGTTAATTTGTCGACAACTGAGCAAATATTTCATAGGGTTAGAATCTGCGACGAACTTGGTGGTACGAAGCAGAATGAAATGAAGCGCAATTTACGGGCTGAGAACAAGCTGCAGAAAGTTTCTCTTAGTTTTTACTACTTCAGAATTGGCCCGGAGAGGTTCTACTAACGTAATAAATGGCGTATTCACGATTGTCATCTCCAAGCTAAGGCGGGTACGACTCTTGTCTGGCCCGTCGATGCAGTAGAGTATGTAGTCGCGATTGTAGTCAGTGCACTAATTAAAGGTGCGTTAGACAGAGATGTTTTAAGGTCGTCAAATATTTGGGCATCGAAATGCGTCCAGTGAAAAGGGATGTAGAGTAGCGTACTATGGAGAAGCCGTGTCGCGTGTATGGTGTCGGGGACAAAGCATCTAAGAAAGTTAGCTTTGCTCTGAAGACTCTGTAAAAGGTAGCTAAGAGGTAGTGGGGGGCCAGAGGGCCCATGGTGATAATAATAGTGGGAGGTCATTCAATGTAAAGATGTGACTAGATTCACTATATTGATAAATAAGGCCCACTATGGTAGTTATATATAACTCGTCATAGAGGACTTCTTAGAAGGTTCCTGCTTCTAGAAAGATTCCTCCTCTAGAGATGTTCTTAGGTGATGGTAGCACTATATAAAGGGGTTCAAACAATGTAATGAGACATGAAGGAAGTATTGTATTTGGAGCATGAAACTCAATAGAAGGAAGCCTCTCGAAGAGGCAAGTGAGTAGGAGGGGATCCCTTCCATAATGGGATCCATTGTATGGTGTTGCCCTACACCTCAAGGGTTTTGATGGTAATAAAGTGTGGTTTATTCTGTATATTGCTCACATGGATCTATTGTATTCAGTATTTGTGGTTATTATATTGGTAGATCTATTCGGGTACTTAACAGAGTGGTATCGGAGCACTTTCCTTGGCCGGAGCATTGTGGCAAATATTTTTCAGGATTTTTTTCCGGAGAAAGAAAAAGAAGACCGTGACATTCCGGACGATTTCTGTATATTTATGTGAAATTTTTTCATAAAAAGATTGTATATCTGAGTTCCTCCAAGAAAAACACCCAAGTTGAAAAAAATCGTCTGAAACGGAGTCCGCAGAAAAAACCCTGAAATATTGAAGTTTTAAAATCTGCAATTTTTTAGGAGTTTTCTGCGGACGGCGGCGCGATTTTTTTTTTTTTTTTTTTTTTATTTTTGTAACAGTTGGAGGCCGAATTTTTCTCATGACAAATTACAGATCTGAGTTCCTCTCACGAATTCACCCATTTCAAAAAATCCAGCGGCTTGACATTAGGAAGTGAAGTTATGAGCATTTAACCCGACCCAGTTTTAGGGTTTTCAAAAAGCCGCGATTCTGTCGTAGCAATGGGTGAGTTCATAGGATGCTTAGATGGCTATTTCTTCTCAAAACCTAAAAGAAATTATTGAATCATTCAAAGCTCAATTGTTTGAAACATTGGATGTATTTTCACATGGCCTCACAAACCGCCTCCTGAGACAGTCCTCTGGATAGCCTCAATGATAGTTTTCATAAAATTCAAGATTTGTGGACCAGCATCTGCAGGAGATATTTCTTATGCGGGGCCTCATGAATGAATATAATCAATAAAAGATAATACTTGGTATGATTTTGAGGGGCCGATTATGATGATTAATTTATATGGATAGTTATCATTATGGGATGACTTAACCCACTTCCATATTTGTTGATGACTCTACTCCTGCTCTGTAGAAGCCATTAATGTCCCCGGATCGGGGGAGCTAGTTACCCGTGATTGATGCATATTCTCTGATGGTATTCCTTTGGATACGCTATGACCATTTTCCACTATGTGGATGTATCTTCTTATTTGGATCCCCATGATAGGTGTCAATCTTTGGAACATCATTTTAAGTTGTTTATTGGGTTCCAAAAATCTTCTACAGTTCACATTGAGCACTTGGACATGGGACCGGAGCTTACAATGGTGGTTGGACTACTTCGACATAGTGGCTTCCATTTCTGAGGACTTTGGTTCTTGATCTTCTTCGGCATGCATCCCACATTTATCCATGGGACCTGGTATATGGTTGTACATAAGGAGTGGAGACTTAGCAGCTTTCATAAGAGATGGGGTGTATAAGGCAGCTAGAGGTAGTGGGGGCCGGAAGGGCCCAATAGTGGAGGTCATTCAATGTAAGGTGGACTAGGTCCACTATATTATTCATGGAGGTCCACTATAGTAGTTATATATAATAAATGTAAGAGGACTTCTTAGAAGGTTCACTTCTAGAATATTCCTCCTCTAGAATGTTCTTAGGTGATAGAGTAGCACTATATAGAAGGTTCAAGCAATGTAATGAGACATGAAGAGAAGTATTTGGGTGGTAGCTCAATAGGAGGATGCCCCCTCGAAGAGGAAAATGAACAAGAGAGGATCCTTCCTGTGAGGATCCATTGTATGGTGTTGCCCTACCTCAAGGGTTCTCTATAATAAAGTTGGTTTTCTATATGGTTTCATAGATCATATTATTGGTGCTTTTGTATTTTTTCTATATGGTTTCATAGATCTTGTGTGGTGCTTTTGTATTAAGATATCTTTGGATATATTGTGATATTTTGTATTCAGAGGTCTTTGGATCTTAACAGACTCTGAATTTGTCGTAAATTCTGAGGAGGTGGAATTTCGGTGATGGCTTGGACTTTGAGGGGGTCTACGGTAATACCGTGTTGGGAAAAAATAAAACCGAGGAGGCGCCCTGCGGTGACATAGAACACACACTTGAGAGGATTCAAGCGGATGTTGTACTGACGACACCGTTGAAAAATGATTCGTAAATCATCCAGATGCTGGGTGCGTTTCTTGGATCGAGCTGTGAGGTCGTCCAAGTAGGTGAGGATGATATTAGCCAGATCGTGAAAGATGTATGTCATTGCCCGCTGGAAGGTTGCGCCGGCATTTTTTAAGCTGAAAGGCATGACACGATATGCAAAAGTACCCCATGGGGTAATGAATGCGGTTTTATACTGATCGGCTGGGTGGATTTGTATTTGGTTATAGCCAGAAAATCCGTCCATAAAGGAGAGAGCCTCGTGGTCGGCGCAGTCGTCGATAATTTGATCAATGAAAGGCATTGGAAAGTTGTCTTTGGGACATGCGTTATTGATATCGCGAAAGTCTGTGAAAACGTGGATAGTGCCCTATTTTTTGTCGACGGGTACAGTGTTGGAAACCCATGAAGTATAAGCGATAGGGTAAATAAACCCAACAGCGCGTAATTTGCCAATTTCAGCTTTGGATAGGTGCAACGGTCGCTGTTTCTGGCGAACTAGTGTGATATCAGGCCATGTGTCGATTCGATGCTCGACAATAGAGGGATCAAGGCCATGCATTTCCGTGTATGACCAGGCGAAAATATCCCTATATTCCTGGAAGAGGACTTTATATGCGGCGATTTCTTGAGGAGTGCAAGCAGCTACAATGATGATTTCTTCGACGATGCCATTTTTAATGGAAATGTCGATTTTGATGGTGGGGGAAATGTTGGCCATATTACCTTCTTCAAAAGCATTAGGGGCAGGAATGGGATTTTTGAACCAATCGATAGGCCCCGACGGGATAAAATCTTTGGTTTCGACCGCGTAAATGGGGTTTTGGTTAGGAGGCATGGATGCTTCCTGTGGAGAGAAGAGTGCACGGTGATGTAGCGCATCCCAGGGAGAGTCTGGGTGGTTTAGCTCTTCCATTATTTCCTCGTTGCAGTGGAAACGTCGGGAATACAAGGGGTCATGAGGAGAGATCTCGGTGACAGTGGTTGTGTGGTTGCCCCTTGATGGAGAAGCAGAGGGAGCAATGCTAGGAGATGGTGATGGTTCACTCGTCATAAACCATATATTGAAGTACTGAGGGGTACCCGTGGTGGTTGGGTGGAGAGTGTCCGTAGGGGAATGAGTAGGAGAGTTGGGTGGGTTGTGGGGTAAATCCTCAGATACGTCATCTAAGAACCATGGAGGCGTTGGGAGTACCTCAGGTTCGGGAGAGATGACATGAAGATCCTCTAGTGACGAGGTAATGTCAATTATTGCCTCTGCAGGTCGGTGAAGCAGGGCCAATTGACGTTGCCTGTATTCAAGAATCATAGGACACTAGTATGTAAAATGAGCTAATGAATTGCAGAGAGAGCAAGGGCGTCTCATACGTTAATTGACTGAAGTGGTGACATAACGAATGTCAGTGATATTTTTTGAAGAGGACGTAGCAGGGCGTGGGTTGTTCTGGAAGTTCTGGCGTACAGCGGATAATGTCTGCAGAAAGCGTGGCAGTGCTGGGCAATGATGGGTGTAATGGCCATACTCCGAACGGATAGCAAAAGCGTATTTGGTCCTCAACCCTTTACTATTGGAAGGGTGGGTGGTAGTGGTGGGACTAGCAGTAGTGGAGGGTGTTGTGGGAGTTTGATTGAGGGGGATCAAATTCCGTAATTCAGGTAGTGATGGACAATTGTTGGTTTGGTGGCCCTCTTTCTCACATAGTGCGCAAGGTGGTGGGATGCATGGAGG
>SNQJ01S0279111.1:0-11296 GCA_010110895.2 Picea sitchensis | reverse complement strand
ACTTAAGCTAATCATAGTAAAAAAAATAATTAATTAATAACATATAATTAATTAAGGTTATATAATAATTAATTATAATTTAGCTAATTTTTAGGGTTATTTATGAAATTATTCATATTAATAAGTAAAGGGTCATTACACCACGATGCTTACTTCAGTTCCCAGTAATTATAGTTTCAGGTCATGACAACAGAACCGTTTGTCGGCATAGGGGCAGATCCAAGGTTGAACGCTTCAACAACGCACCAAAAAAAACCTAACTACCGACCCTTTCGGAAACACCTACGAAGTAGGCAAAGTCTCACCTGAGGTATAAGTAAGGGGGGTTACAGGACGTAGGTGTCTATAACCAAGATGGGACACAGATTTGTGATAACAACACTTCACAGAGTATTCTAGAAACACTTATAAGGTGACATGCATTAGTTCATTAGCTTCATTAACATCGCATAACTTACCCAAAGATAGATCGACGCAGTAATAATAAAGATTAAGCAATTCAATCATTTAGCATGTAGCACTGAGTTAGATCTAACATTCATTCATCCTTAACACAAATAAAGCACTAAGCATCAACATATCTATCTAACATACATAATAAGTAAAGCACTGAGAAAATTCATAACATAAACAACACATCACAAAGAAACCAAAGACACAAGATATATGTGGTTCACCCCAGTGTGGGGCTAAGTCCACCAACTGCTTCGTCTTCTTTATTATTCTTTTGAATCTTACATTCATCCACTCCTGTGCACTAAGCCATAGAGCCAAGCTTTGCATAGGACAAGAGATATGTGCACTGAGCACTAGATCCTCCTTCCAAAACTAGGTCTAGGCACAGAGCCAACTCCTCTATCGAGCATAGAGCCTTAACACATACACATTTTATCACACAAAGCAACCCAAAACTACTCGCACTTAGCCACCACAACTTCGCTTCACTTAGATTCTGACTACTTTCTACAATACATTATTACTTATTTATACTTTTACAATAAGGCCTAATCATGGGTAAACCCATGGGCCGACATCCCATAACCCATTACAAAAACCCTAAAGAACCCCTTGCTGGGTCCACATAACTCGCAAAATAAGTGAGATCTGCGATCTTAGCTCCGCCTGGGTGCTCCATCTTCGACCATCCTGTCGAAGTCCAAAAGTGTTCCAAGCCTGACCAAGGTTTCCTCAAAACATGGTCGAGGGCCAACACCGACATATGACAGGGATGAGGTTATTGTTCGTGAGTCTTTTAGAAACAGACTCAAACTATTGTGTGGGTGTTGGTATTGGCCCACAATTTGCAGTGAAGGGGGTTGGTGATCCAAAATGGATCCAAGAAGGCCTAAAAATAAAAGATCTCATAATCAGATGAAACCCGTGCCATTGCACCCATCTCTTCACGCTGATTTCAGACATATATGTTTTTTTGCAAATGGATGTCGTATGTGAATGTTATCGCGTTCTGCCTGATTTCCCAAATAGGCAAAACGTCAACTAGTCAAAGTCAACAGGCCATAATGTTGACGTCCGTAGTATGATAGGTTACATCAGCATGATGTCATGATGACATCATCATGTTGATATGGAATCACCAGGAGGTGACACGTGTCACTCAAATTTGGCATTTTTGGGTTGAGTTGGCACATGTACGGATTTGACACGTGGAACTGTACGGATTTGACACGTGGAACTGTACGGATGACACGTGGCAGTCCATACATGATGTGGCCCAATAGTAGGCTGCCACGTGGCAGTTCGAATGACAGTTGGGCTGTATGGATGCTGATGTGGCAGGGTGAGTGTGCAATATGGATAATGATGTGGCATGACACGTGGTTGTACGACATGTGACGTGGTAGGTGACTGGGTTGTATGAAAGTTGGCGTGGCAGTTGACTGGGATTTACAATGATGACATGGCATGTTGATTATGCTGGTGACTATGTGGAACGGTCCAATCACAGGGTGACACGTGGCCCAATCAAAGGGTGCCACATGGCACCCTAGATTTTTCCAATGTCGGCTAGTTCAAAAAATTGCTATGGCTTCTAGGGGATTCAAACCCTAGACCTGCATGGGTGCAATGGACTATCTTCCCGGGCTAATCGGATGGGTGAATAGTGGGTCTTGTTAACCAAACGACGCATTTAATATATGTGTTTGCAGTGGCGATTGTTTTGGGATAGGCCCCGATCGGTGGGGGCCAGCATCGACCGACCAGGGGCTACAAATCTAAGGCTTAACCATATGTGGGCGTGGAGAGGTAAGAGCCTGGCCACATGGGCCATAGCCACATGACCAGGACCCAGAATCAAGGGAGACAGTGTGCGCCATCCAAGCCTTTGGCCACATGGAAGAGCACATGCAACCAGGAGCATGGAGAAAGGGGGATGCGTGCCAATTTTTTTCCAATGTGGGTTTTTTCTAAATTTTTTGGATTTTTTATGATTAAAAGCCTAATTTTTAGTGATTTTTGCCCATTATTGGGAGATTTGGAGCACGATTTGAAGCCATATCTTGGGAGGAAGTTGGCAGGTTGATTCCCACTTAAAATATATATAAACTAGGGGTTCTTAGCAGCATGAGGGAGGTTCATAACATGAGAAATGTTGAGGAATTTGAAATCCAAATCCATTTATATGTAGGGAAGCCATTGAGGAGGGGAACTTTGCGGACCAATTCCAGGAGCTACGCTCAACCATTTTCAGTGTCGTTAGTTGTGTTGGATTCTTGAGGTCGAGAAGAACACATCCAAACTAGTTTCTAATCCATTTGACACTTTTCTAATGTACTTTTGAAGCATTTAAGAGAAGTAAGAAAGCCTCACCCACTGAGACAAAGGCCTGGAGACGTAGGCAATCTTATCGAACTCCATTAACAATTTGGTTGTTTTGGTTTGTTTATATTTGTGCTTACATTATGATATGAATTTATTCTTATGGCCTCTATGATATCTCATTAATTTATTCTTCTTTCATCAATTCCTAATTGGTCAATGAACTTATGCTTTAAATTTTAACCAAGTCTTTAAAATATCACTTTAGATCAAGTGGTATCAGAGCAGGTTGACAGTTGGTTTTTGAATTTTCATGATTACCAAGGAAAAGTTGAATCATGGTGAAGGCAAGCTTTTACAAGGGGATCCATAGATTGGATAGAGAAAGAGGACTTCTTAAAGTGAGAATATGGCATCGGAAGAAGGCATGTCTCAAAACAAGATTGAGTTGCAAAAAACTTTATTCGCCATGTCTGAGATGGTAAAGGTATTATATGAGGATTACATGGAATGAAAGAGGCCTTTCCAAGGGGAATATTCTAAACATGACAAAATTGAATAAGGATAGGATCCTCCTAAACCGCCTCCTTCACCTCCTTCTTCTCCATCAGCTTCTTCTTCTTCAAGTACAAGTTCAAAATCCACCGCAAGAAAACATTCCCATAAACATAAACATGATATGCCTTTACTTAAGCTTGATGTGAAATTTGAGTTTCCCATGTATGATGGTGAAGTCAATGCTAAGAGGCCTGATAACTGGGTCAGACAGACGGAATTTTATTGTAGTGTGCAACAAAGCAAGGATGAGGCAACTCAAATCAAGTTGGCATCACTTCATCTTCCAGGTACAACACTCATCTGGTGGCAGAGTAAGTTGCAAAATGGCACACAACAAGTGGGTAATGTATTTACATCATGGAAAGATTTTGTTTTTTCACTTAGAAAGCAATTTTATCATTTGGGTTATAAAGAGAAGACTTTAATTGAATGGCAAGGTCTTAAACTAAGAAAGGGACAAACAATGGAAGAATACACAGATGAATTTCGTAAGATGGAATTAATGTTAAACATTCCATTACATACACAAGAAACTCTTATGAAGTATATAGGAGGTTTAATTGCACATATTTGTAACACTATATTTATGTTTGGACCTACTAATATTGATGAGGTTTATGTTCAATTGACATACATTGAAGTAGGGAAAACATGAGTTGGAGTATTAGGGGAATCATCTTCAAGGAAATAGGAAAAAAGGAAGGGGAATGGAAAGAAAGAAAATTCAACGACAAGGAAGGAAGAGAATCTCTCTTGCAAGCATTACAAGAAACAAGGGCACAATGATGACCATTGATGGCAATTGCATCCCTAGAAGAGACCGAAATGGTTCAAAGAAAGGAAAGGGAGGAAAATAGTTGCAGCAACAACACAGCCAATAGACTTGGGATATGATTCAGGTGATGAGACTAAGATCACAACAGTTGGTTTGAAATGTAAAATTGGTGATGGATATGATTCTATATGCAAGTTGTTTCACATAAGGGTGATAATGAAATATACTAAGATTGATACATTGATAGATAGTGGATCTCAATCTAACTTGATTTCAGAGGAAGTAGTTAAACAAATTGGATTAAACACTAAGATGCATCATAAACCTTACTCACTTAAATGGATAAGCAACAATTATAAATTGCACATAACAAAGCAATGAACTTTGAAGTTTGCAATTTCATCAAAGTTTGTGGATGAGGGGTGCCACTCAATGAATGGCGAATGGTCTTAGGCAGTCCTTATTTGTATGATCACAATGCAATCTTATACATGGAACAAAATCAATATCACTTAACTAAAGAAGGCAATGAATATGTTGTACATGCTCATCACTTAAAAGAAAATCAATCTCTTCAAACAATGGAACAATTAAGGAAGGTAGCTTATGCAAGAAACACACCTATAATTGTGCCAAATCAAGAAATTGATCTTAAGCATGAACATGAGATAGTTGTAGAATAGAAGTTCAATCATACTTTGCTTCAAGATAAGATAATCTCGTGCAAATACTACAAACATATTAGCTCATTTGCAGTCATATTTATGATGTTATTGCTACTAATGTTTTGAAACATGGATGGTAGTGGCTTTAGTAAGATGTGAAAGAGTACAAGTGGCTAACAATATGTTGTCAGTTTTCATGGTTGTTTTGCAATTGATCTTGATGAGACAGGCGCATATGAAAAAGTTTAAAGACAAATAACAAGTGGGGTGGCCTATCCTGCACTTGAGGACTGGTTAATACCCTTTTGGAGGACCAAAAGGTCTTAGTGGGGAGGCATGATCCAAAATGGATCCAGGAAGGCCTAAAAATCAAAGTTACCGTAATTGGACAAAATCAGGGCCATTGTGTCTATCTTGTCACGTTGATTATGGCCATATATTATTTTTTGCAAATGGACATTGTATGTGAAAGTTATCGTGTTTTGATCGATTTTCGAAACAAACAAAAAATCAACTACTCAAAGTCAACAGGCCGTATTGATGACATCAACAGTACGACAGATGACATCATCATGCTGACATGGAATCACTAGGAGGTGACATGTGTCACTCATATTTGGAATTTTCATGTTGAGTTGGCACCTGTACGGATTTGACACGTGGCACTATACAGATGACACATGGAAGTCCGTACATGACGTGGCCCAATAGCAGGTTGACACATGGCAATATAGATGAAAGATGGGTTGTGCAGATGATAAAGTGGTAAGGTGATTGTGCAGTATGGATGATAATGTGGTTGTACAACATTTGAATGGGCAGGTGACTAGGTTATACGAAAGATGGCGTGACAACTGACTGGGTTGTACGGTGATGATGTGGCATGCTAATTGTACACTGACTGTGTTGGTGAATGTTTCATACAGTCCAATCAAAGGGTGACATGTGGCACAATTAGAGGACACCACATGGCACCCTAGATTTTTCCAATGTCATCTAGTTCAAAAAATTGTTATCGCTTCCAGAGGATTCAAACCCTTGACCTCTATGGGCACAATAGACTAACTCCCTGGGCTAACCGAATGGGAGAACAATGGGTATTGTCAACCAAAAAATGCATTTAATATATGTGTTTGCGGCGGAGGTTGTTTTTGGATAGGCCTCGATCGGCGGGGGCCATCCCCAACCCACTAGGGGCTACGAATCTGGGGCTTAACCATATGTGGGCATGGAGATGTAAGAGCCTAGCCACATGGGCCATAGCCACATGACCAGGACCCATAATCAAGGGAGCCAACGCGTGCCATCCTAGCCCTCGGCCACATGGCAAAGCACATGAGACCAGGAGCCCATAGAAAGGGGGCTGCACACCCAAATTTTTTCCAATGTGGGTTTTTTCTAAAGTTTTTGGATTTTTTATGATTAAAAGCCTGATTTTTGGTGATTTTTTCCCATTATTGGGAGATCTAGAGCCCGATTTGAGTCCATATCTTGGGAGGAAGTTGGGAGGTTGATGTAGAATTCAAATATATATAAACCAGGGGTTCTTAGAAACATGAGAGAGGTTCAAAACAAGATAAATGTTGAGCAAATTGAAAGCCAAAGCCATTTTTATGCAGGGAATCCATTCAGGAGGGAAACTTTGTGGGCCATTTCTGGGAGCTACACTCAACCATTTTCAGTGTCTTCAGTTGTGTTGGATTCTTAAGGTCGAGCATAACACAACCAAACCAATTTGTAATCCATTTGACACTTTTATTATGTAGTTTTGAAGCATTGAAGAGAAATAAGAAAGCCTCACCCATTGAGACAAAGGCTCAGAGATGTAGGAAATCTTGTCGAACTCCATTAACAATTTTGTTGTTATGGTTTGTTGATATTTTTGCTTACATTATGATATGAATTTATTATTATGGATGCTATGATATCTCATTAATTTCTTCTTCTTTCATCAATTCCTAATTGGTTAATGAACTTATGACTTAAAACTTCACCAAGTCTTTAAAAGATCATTTCGGATTAGTTGGAAGTGTTAGAATCCAACTAAAGTCAGGAGGATTTCTCGAGGTTTCCGGAGTATTGTATGTTCCAGAGATGATGGTATACTTACTCATAGTGTCAACTCTAGAGGTTGATGGATTTGGAGTGGCATTCTACTGTGGTCAGGTATTTCTATATCTAGAGGGAGCTACTCCAAACACAACAATGATGCTTGGTGTCAGGTATGAGAGGTTGTACAGGTTGTTGGGTTGAACTCTATTGGGGTCCAGTGGATTTATGGATTCAAATTCTGTTTCAGAGAGTGGGCAGATTGAACGAGAGAGAGAGTTGATACCGGGGACTTAGTCCTCTTCCCAGACTCTCAGAGGAATTAGTAGGCATGAGTGGACATAGGTGGATGCTCAGGAGAGTCTACAGTCTCCTAGGAGCATGTCTTTAGTTCTTGGAACACCAGAGGCAACAACAGAGGATTCTAGTGCAATGGGAGTAGTGGCTTCATGTTTAGAGGGAGCATATACTTTTAGCACATGAGAAGCAGCTATGGCGGTGGATGAGTTGGAGACGGATTCAGGTGGTGATACCAGAAGTACCTCTCTCTCTAAGAGGGAATGTTAGAATTGGTAGCTCAGAGGTACTTCTGCATAGGCGATGCCCAACATGTGGAAGTGATCGAGCACATTTCTCCCTAGTGACTTTATAATGTGTTTTTATAAAGTAACTTTATAAAGTGTTTTTATAAAGTTTGGTCTTTTAATTTTTAAATGTAAAAGTGACTTTATGATGTTATGGGTCACTTTAGTGACTTAAGTGACCTCAACAGATGATTAAGTCGTGATCGTTGATATCAAGGGAAAGTGAAGAGTCACTCAAGGGAGATCAAGGGTTAGAAGAGTTAAATTTTTAAATTTATTAAAGGAATCTCATGAGGGAGAGAGAGGGCACACACTTTGAGGACAACTTGAGTGGGAAGGTGAAGAGTCACTTTTCTCAAGAGAGAGATTGAGCTCACGGAGAAGTGAGAGTAACAACAAGAGGAGGGCACATTCTCCAAGGGAAAGAGGGAGGTTCATACAACTAGAGGATGGGAATGATTTTCAAGGAAGGAGAGGGTCTGTAAAACTGAAGGAGGACACAATTTCCAAGAGGAGAAGAGGTAAAACTGAAGGAGGACACAATTTCCAAGAGGAGAAGAGGACACACTTTTCCACCTCGCACTAAATGCTGAGCTGAAAACAAGTGAAAAGAGGGTCATACAACATTGTTTTCCAGAGGCCATAGAACTTCATAGAGACATAGAAATCAAGGCAAGAGGATAACATTATTTTCTAAGTGTCTTTCTATACAAAATTAGTGTAGAACAATATTGCTTAAGTGCACAAAGTTTGAGGTTGTATTTGTTGTTAAAGGGATTGTACATTGCAAAAAATGAGGTATTTTTTGTGTTTTCTTTAGCACACAAATCGAGGAAGTCCATAAGCACATATTCTAGAATTTATTGTTGTCTTTACTTGTTGTTGTAAACTATGATATGAAACTTATTGAGCTCAATAATTTTCTCCTTAAAGTGTCACTTTTCCTATGTATTCTTCAAGGGACATAGCCCAAAATTTATGGTGCCAAATGCGTGATTTTGTCTACTGTTATAAATTATTTTCGCTGTTGATTTAGTTTCATATCTATACACCATTTTTGCTCATTAAGTACGCTTAAGAATTGGGCTTTCCATTTCACCATTGAAGCTTAATAGAGCTTGAAATCTGAAGTATGTCAGTATTATGGCTTCATTAATAATAATCACAAATTTTCCAAATTTTGAGCATTTAAACTTTACCTGCGGCAGGTTCTAGTCATTACTATCGCTAACGCATATGGTTCCACTAAAACATTTGGCGCAGGGTGCACCTAACACAATCGTGTTATATTTCGCCAGACATTTGCAAACATACCAAGGTGCACGCTTACCAACACATTGCGAAAAACATATCTGATAGCGGAGGCACTATGGACTTTAACACCTCGTTATCTATACTTTGACGACCACCCACCAATTGTATTATTTCTTCGGTGCGTCATTAAATGGACATGTCAGTTTGTTTATGTTTACCAACACACCACCGAGAAAGGCAATAATGTATGTGTTTGTAGGCGGTGCGAGCCGAGTGCTTCGAACAAAGCACTCAATTTTAAATTTTAACTCCGTGAAAACTTAAGTTATGAAGAAACAAGGATAGGACCTTGACATTTTTTCGTGAGGGAGGCATGGTTGCGATGTACTAAAAAAAAACTAAATTTTACCACTGTTTGGAAAAATTTTAAATTCATGCATCAAGCAACAGACAAAAGGATGAAAACCAAGGAAAGCACCAATGTAAGGGTTCTTCAGATAGGCAAAGGTTGCACCGGTTATTTTGAGCTCTATAACACCAAAAAATTGTAAAATGTTTTTACTCGCCGGTAATTGTTTTTTATAAAACTCGGCTTCCATGAAATGAGGAACAATCACCGAGGCGCATATTGTTTATTGAGCCAAGACCGGTTATATTTAAAACATCCCAGCATGATGCATGTGTCTTTGTGGAACGCTGCGGCGCACTGACGCATTTGCTTCATTACATAGCGACCGCCAGATATTTTGAAAAACTACAATGGTGAATTTTTTTGCTTACGACATGGTGTGGTGGTATAATAATAAACGCCTCTAGTATGACATTTTATATTAGCTAATTCATGTAAATTTGGAAATTAACTCTAACACAATGCTCCATATTGGATAACTAGTGCGCATCAATGCCCCACAAAGAGATTTTACAAGAGAGTTTCTCACAATCGATCATCGGAAAATGACCCTCCATGCTCTTTAAATAGAGATCATGGACCAATTGGGTGTTAATCCACAGATCAATGGTCGTTAAGATCGAGGAGAGTATGAACCGTCGGATCACTCTATGTTGGGAAAATATCATGACCGTCGAATTTCCTAACTACAAATGCATACTAATGCATACTAAAGAAAAACACTTTTACCTAACGACATATTAGACCAAGTAGATCTTAAGTAACTCCTAAGTGTCTCAATATCCTAACAACTGGTGCACATGATACAATGGAGTGTACCAAAATATATTTTTTGACACAATCCTACGTTGGTGCATAAATGTTTTTTATTTAAACACATAACATTGCACTCTACTAATAGCGCACAGGTGCTTCCAGTGTTACATTGCGCACCTGAGATTTTTCAAAGAACGTTATTACAATGCGTTATTATTTCCCGGTGCGTCCATATTTACGTAACACACCGGATAATATTTTTCTTTATTTGAAATAACCCTGCTATGGTGCGCTAGTTTTTAGGGAATCAATGCGCCTATTGTATAAAATGCACCAGTGTGTTATGTGCTTATAAAAGAACCGATGTAAAAATATTCACTAAAACCTCTACCCGCTCACCTCTGCTAGTATCATCTGCTATAAACGGATTTTTGGGATATTTGTATAGGGGCGTTCACAAAAAAATCCACTAGAGGGTCTTTTCCTTGTAGTGTAAATTGATGAATAACATCAAATGTGAAATTCTTCAGTCTTGAACATCATTATACAATGGCCCTCGATGAGAACCTATCACAAGTGCATTATGCTAAACTAGACTATGTGTTAGGGATGATATCTTAGTACTAGTGGTTGGATTCCTATCTCCAAGTTGAGGTGGTATTGATGGTTCGGGGGGAAATGCCTAGGAGAAGGAAACCCTCTCAATGGGTTATGTTTGGACATTGTTTGATCTTGAGCAAAGCCAATACCATCCCATAGAATTAACTAATGTCAAAATAATTGACATAAAGACCCATAATGAACTCAACTCGTAATTTATGAAGAAAATACAATGGAACCTCCCTATAATTGTAGGGAGGTTTATTGAATGTCATAAACCACATATCCATCCAATGGTCTTTGCATGGCAAGAATGAAAAGCAATCTATGCAAATATGCCTCTTTCTTAGATTAAAAAGTTGGTTGGTTCTAGGGTTAATAGACAATTGAACAATTATATCTTTGGTTATATGCAATTTTTTGACCTCTTTCTTACTAATGCTTGTTGAATAGTAATCTCTTATCCTATCTCTATATTAAAATATATCAGATAATTTCCCATGTGCATGGCCAATGGAAGAAACAATGTTGTTAAGTGAAGTGGCTAACGAAATACAATATGACTCTCTAATGTTTCTAAGGTCACCAATTAAGTTTTTGAGTTCATCTAAAAAATTATTAATTTATGTGTATTAATTTTATGGGGGTAGGGTTTGAGTTTGAACCTAATTTTTTTTCCATAATAATGAAATAACCGCTAAAATTAAAAAAAACAAAATATTTTAAAAAAATATAATAATTTACATAATTTAACAAATATAAAAATGACATTTCAAATAAAATCTACCTAGAAATGAAAGACCCTCTTTGCAAAATGTCAAATTCCAATGATTTCAATCTCCCTCTTGCTTGAACTCACCAAGATTGG
>SNQJ01S0279110.1:0-11296 GCA_010110895.2 Picea sitchensis | reverse complement strand
TGAAACCGCCCTAAAAATCAACAAGGGAATCCTATAACAGAAATCGAACAAGAGGAGGAATGGAAATGGGTAAGGAAGAAAACTTACACTAGGAAAAATACAAGTCAATATGTTGACACTTCAAACCCCACTCACCAAAATAAACCACCTCAGAAGACTATACCTACACCAAATCCTAAAGAGAATCAAAGAAACCAGGGAAGAAAAAATTAGCCAGAAACCCAGAAGGACTCAATAAACAAATTTTCCACATTGGGAGAATCAACATCAGAAAAAGAAGACAATGAAGTAGCAGACACAAATCACACATCATCAATCACTACCCCCCCTAAGTCAGAACCCTTGCATTCAGGGGGTGATGATTTTGAATTGGGGGAAGATGAGAGAAAAAAGGGAATCGAAGGAAATCAATCAAAATTCATAGAAAAAGTAATAACAAGGGAAAACCATGTCAAAATGTGGAGGATAGTGAAGCTACAAACAAGAAAACTTGAAATTCAGGTAGAAAGACAAATTGTGACTCCAAAGAGGAGGTTGTGAATAAGGAAAAAGAATTGGGGAAGAAACACTAAATAGAAAGCTCTATAGGCAATATGGGAAAGCGGGGAATCATAAAAGGAAATGAGTCTCAAGTCCCTCCTATCTCGGGAGGGTGAACCTATTCCCTTCTTAAATAATGAATATTCTCTCCTAGAATTGAAGAGGTTTCAGTAGTAAAGTTGAAGTCGAAGCCCTTAAATATCTTGTCATAATAGAGAAAACTACTGCAATCCTTTTGGAAGACACAAAAATGTAGGAATCTGACATCTTATGCAGGAATTTTTTTTTGAAGAATAGTGAAGGAATATCAATCAGCTCATTGGGTACCTCTAGAGGTATAATGATGCTATGGGACTCCACTCAAGTTGATTTGGAGGTAAGTCATTGTTCCACTAACTGGATATTGTTTTTCCTTCGATGTAGAGAAACATGGATCAAAGCCTCCATCATTAATATATATATTCATGTTAGATACATGGAAAAAGTAGATTGTTGGAATTCCTTGTTTGTAATAAAGGAGAGTTTAGATCTCCCCTCCTGTATAACAGTAGGGGACTTTAACACCATACTATACAATTTAGAAAAGAGGGGAGGAATTTGTGTGTGACCCCATTTGAGAGAAAATGGAAGATCTCATCACGGATTGGGACCTTCAGAATATCAATCCAATAGAGGGGAAATATACTTAGAGTAATAAGCATTCATGCCTATGACACATTTCTACTCTCCTTGATTGTTTTCTAATACATAGCAACTTTTTTACAAGTCCTCTTTCCATCACTTCTAAACTTATTCCTTCCACTCATTTGGATCACAAACCAATCAATCTAGATATTGAACCACCATAGGACTTTGAGCCCATTTCCTTCTTCTTCAATCCCCTTTGGATTCACCACAATGAAGTTCTCTACCTCATTGAGAACACATGGAAACAAGGTGTTCTCATCTCTCCCAACTTCGTATGGGAAATCAAGATCCACACATTAAAACATGCTCTTAAATTGTGGGTCAAGTCTTCATATGTACCATCCTTTCAAGGACGACTCTCTAGAGTTCAATAATTAGGAAAAATCAAGAAACAATGGAATAATAAAAAATAGCAGAAAACATCTTATAGGTGGAGAGGAAATCCTATCAACAAGTGCATGCCGCCTACCAAAATAAGAAGAAGAATGGAGGATGAAATGATTAAGTCCCTAGCTTCATTATGGGGATATGAATACCTCATTCTTTCATAAGAAATCTCAACAAATGCAACAAAAATACGGTTGGAAAATTCAATTAAACCTCCATGAAACAACAAACAATTTCAACCTTGAATGAGGTGGCTGTACAACATTTTGGCACCCTATATATCAAAGAATGAAGAGGGACAATGAAACTAGCACACATAAAATTCTAGAACACATCCCAAACAATATCTCAACTTAGAGAATGGTTGTTTGTTTACCTAAAGTGTTTCACCCTAATGGAGTTTGTAAAGGTTGTGTGCTTGGAAAGCATCATTAGGCACTCTTTGACTTTGGTAAAGTGTGGTGAGAACATAAACTCCTGGAGCCAGTTCACATTGATATTTGTTGCATAAACCTACCTTCCCTGGCAGAATTAAAGGTATATCTTGAATTCTATTGATGATCTCTCTCGTTTCACATGGGTATATTTAAAGATACAAAGCTTTCTTTGAAAAGTTCCAAAAATTTAGAGCCTTTGTTGAAAAGTAATGTGATTGACCCATCAAGTTCTGAGATTAGAAAAATGGTGGTGAGTATGTAAAATGACCTTTTAAAGAATAATTGGTTCAATCTGGTATTTACTAGCGATGGTCAGTTCCTCACACACCTAAACATAATAGCATTGCAGAATGCAAGAAACATATGTTAGTCAAAATGGCTATATGTATTTTGCAGGCTAAAGATATGCCTCCTCACTTTTGGGATGAAACAGTGTATTGTACAAATTATCTACTCAATCACATCTTAACTCAATTTGTTCCTTATGTGCCTCCAGTAAAATGATGGCGTGGAAAGAAGCCCTTAGTCGGCCACCTCCATGTGTTTAGATGTGTTTCCTAGGCTCATATTTCTAATGACTACAGAAAGAAATTGGGTGTAAAGAGTCATGCTTTCATCATGATAGGATACTCTAAAGATTCAAAAGCCTATCGATTGTTTGAAATTGTCAAATGACAAATTATTATTTGATGTAATCTATGGTTTGATGAGAATACTTATGAGATTGGGATTGTTGAATTACTCGCTGGATTTCTATAGAATTGATCATTTTGATGTTGTTTCTAACTCTATTTCTCCTATTCCTTTTTTCAGTTCTTTGACTAGACAATCAAAATCTTTTCCCATTTCAACTAGACCATCGACATCCAAGTCAACTAGTCTTTCATCCTCTGTTTCAATTGGTCCACCAAATGAAGACCCTCTAACTTATTATCAACCTACTGAATTTAATTGTAGTTCACTTGTTTCTTGTCTACCCCGATGGGTTGCCAAGACAATTGAAGTTTCTATACCTAATGATAGTGATATTTCCTTCGGATGACAAACTTGAAGTCAAAAGAAACATGCCATTGTTGCATTGATGACTCATGTACTTGGAATTTACGATCTTGTTACATAGTTGGATTCTCAAGGATGACATGAATGGGAACATGCTATGCAGACATAAATTAGTTCTTTGTCGAAGAATCACACTTGGGACTTAGTTTCCCAAATGTAAGTAAATAATGTTTTGAAGTGTTGATGGGTCTATAGGGTGAAATTGTTTTTGAAGGTGTTGTTGAACATCATAAAGTTTGCTTGGTTATGAAGGGATTTTCTCAACAAGAAGGAATAAACTACACTAAGACATTTTCCCTATTGCAAATATGAACTTTGTTCAATTGATTATTTCCCTTTCTACTTGTTGAGATCAATTCACCTTCCAAATTTTTCTTCCCTTTTCTATTTTCCCGGCTTCTTTTCCCATTTATTTTCCCTCTTCTACTTTCCCTTGTTTACCTTTTCCTTTCTTCCCTTATTCTTTCCCTTTCTAGTTACCATGCTTATTCACATTTCAAAAATCGACGGGTTCACAGGTAGGCGGACTCACAAGCGTTCATCTCCATCCATGTTCCTATATCACAAGTTAGATCAATTTATATTATATAGCCTTTTAAGCTTATCAACCTTGGGTTTGTGGGGTGGAACTTTTCATCTTCCAAGTTTCGTGATTTCCACTTTGCTCCCAGAGGTCCATGATCTACATTATGACTATCAAAATTTTTGCAGGTACCGAGCCCCTAAGTGTTTCATTTCTCTTACATACAAGTCTGACCGACTGCTTTGAAACACTTAGCTTATTTATTGCTCGTTTCATAGCGGGTTGACAAGTTCATGAAAGAAACCATATTCAAAATTTCTCTCATATGTCTCTGCCATTTTGTTGCTTTTCCCAGTATGCATTAAGTATGGTTTAATGTTAATTGATCATGTAGGCTCGAAAATAAGTATTAATAATGGGGCTTGAGGAGATTTCTCATTAAATTGCATTAAAATCACTATTTTCAAAGAGTTATATTATTGTCATCTCTGCTGAAATTCATTTTCAAGTTATTAATCAGCGAAAGAATGCGTCTCATCAACCTATAGCCTTGATAAATAGACAATGGTCGTGGTGATACTCTAAATATTTTTGGTCGTGAGACCCGGAAATTTCGATGGTCTAAAAGCATGTTCATATTACTCCTCTCCTCACGCACATAAAGACATGAAATGTGGGCATCCAAAATTTCTCGTGCAGGACGTGTTCCTGAGGTCTTTGACTATAAAGAGCTTGTTTCATAGTGTGTGGAGAAGTACGTACTAAGCCGGAGAATTATATGACTCCAAGATCGTTCCCCCATTTCCCTTTCACATAAGTTTTTTGCAAGATGTTGAAACTACCAGAGCCAACACTCACCTTCAAGGGCAAAGTCGCGATTTTACGAAGAGACATAGCAATGGCCTTGACCTATTTCCTGAATATTTGGAGAATCCCATGACTATTCCATAAGAAAAAAGACAATTGGCTAGTTGATTGATCCATGAAAATAATAAAGATATTGAGGAAGCAATACATGGTATTTATCTTATCTTAAGAGACTTGGAAGGGTGAGTTGTTCAACATTAAAAATCGACATGAAATAAATGTTGCACCAATGAAAAGTTATATATTGAAGATTTCCGAGGACTACGACCAAAGGCAATGCGACAAATTAACCAAGAGGAAAATAGTTGGGGCGGTTTCACATGCTTGAAGTCGATAAGAAAGGAACAATAAGGATATTAACAAGAGAAATTGAACATGAGAGACCATCATAGTAAGTTCATACTGATCACATTTTGCTCTTTATCATTTTTCATCCGGTTATTCTTCTTCTTTAACTAGAAAAAATATAACATAATACAATAACTTTTCCCTGTTTGCCATTCCAGGTCTTTCTACTTTGCATCACCCACCATTTTCCTTCTACATATTACTTCTTGTTCATATTTTATTTATAGTCCACAGGAGCCCTGATCAATTCTAGGACAAACACATTTAAATTTCAAAGCTGTAATGGAGCTATATTTTTTTTTAATCCCAAAGAGAAGCTATTTGAGGATCGGTTTGATTGTGCTTTGCTGTCTAAGTTTTGAGTATAAAGTATTTGAGATTGATCTATCATTATCTTTATTTGAGATCCCCATGTTTTACTCTATTAAAGTGATCTTATGCATGTAGACCATATTCTTTTATTTTATGTGATAAAAATCTTTAGTTTAACTATGATGGATGTGGGAAACTTTGTCTATCTCTTTCAAATACATGAAGTGTGTGGTTCCTGGTCATTTCTTGGGAACTCTCTTAAAAGAAAGAAACATTTTATTTCTTGTTATTTTTTCTTGCAAATCTTTATATTTCTTCTTTTGATTATCCACTGACAGGACTTCTACAAAGTCGTGATACGAAAATCTATAGTCCTAAGAGAAAATCTTAAAATAGGGAGTACCACCTCTATAAAAGCGAGGGGGATTTGTATCTAGTTAAGGTTTAATCATTTTGGTCCTATGAGGTTCCAAAGCGTCAAAATTTTTGGTGACCATACAAAGGACCTATTTATTTTCAAGATATTTGAAAAAACAGAAATCTCCATGTAGTAAGGTTTTGAGAAGAGACTCAGGAAATTGTTAGGTATTTTAAGGATGAAGCTCACTTTTTGTAATTTCAAGAAATAATGAGAGCACCAAATGTTGGGAGAATGAACTCCACAGCAACTCCATTGAAAATTCAAAATGAAGGGGTTTCATTCGTAATGTAATGCTTCTTTATATTCTTTATTAAGCCCATCAATGGCTTTGCAAGAGTCGACAAAAGGGAGAAACCTCGAAGGAGGTGATTTCATAGTACCCCTTTAAATCTACTAGAAATGGACTTTCAAATGCCCAATATTCATATTGAAATTTTTTTCTACATTCTTTAGGGAAGCTTCAAAGATCTGAGGAATAAACACTTGATTAATTTTAAAGGTACATGTTGTGATTTCAACCTCACTGAAGAAAATTTTACATGTATATTATTCCTACAAACTCAAGGGAGGATGCTCTTTAATGGTATAGTTCATTAATGCTTAACTATTTACGAGTTGGGATGTGTTAGAGATTCATTTGCAAAAAAGTTCATCCCAAAGGTGCATTCATATGTTTTGTTGATATGTTTTCGTTGTTCAAAACAAATGTGGCTGCCACCCACCCTCTCCCATATGGATTTTAAAAGATGAAATTAATGATTGAAGAATATCATGAAACACTCTGAGGACTTTGAATCAAATCTTGTTGTTGAGAGTGAAGGAAAGAATTCCAAAGACAAAGAAAACAATATCAACATCTCATATACTCCATATAAGGAAGAAATTAAAGAGTCTCCACCAAATATGTAAGAAGAATTCATCCAAAATAAATAAGAATTAGTGTAAGAAAACAATTTTGAGAACAACGAAGATAGCCATTGCATAGAAGAACATTTCCAAGACATCGCCCATGAAACAATAATCTTGAATGTGGAAAAAAGAAAATTTTGATCTCCTATATACTCCATGTGAAGACATTTCCGAGACAAAAAATTGAAAATGAAATTGAGGATCCTCACTAAATGCACAAGAAGATTTCAGCCTTGTAATAGATGATGAAACATCACAAGAGAACTTGTAGCAAGAAGAATTGATGGAAGAGTAAATCTTGAGAAGGATGATGAACAAGATCCACCCTTACAAGAAAGAAGAATCTTTTCAAGAGATTTTTTATGAAACAAGAACCTTGGAAGTGGTTGTAGATAAAGATTGTGTTTTGAAGATGTCTCCTTGTGATGGATGGAATAACCTGTCATGAAGATTCTATATTCTTATTGACCCAGGGGATTATCATCACATGGTTAAGATAGTTGTTGAGATCAATTCCTACTTCAAATTTTCTTCCTTTTCTATTTTCCCAACTTTTTATCCCATTTTATTTCCCTCTTCTATACTTTCCTTGTTTCCCTTTTCCTTTCTTCCCTTCATATTTCCCTTTCTAGTTACCATACTTAGTCACATTTCAAAAATGTGGTTCCGTTAGGAGAATTCATAGATCTTCATCCCCATCCATTTTCCTGTGTCACAAGTCTATTCGATCGCCTTGCCATATTATACTTAGCCTTTTCAGACATCGTGGGTTAAGTGAGGTCAAACTTTCATTCCAAGTTCACAATATCCACTTCTACTAGAAATTATGTGATCTGTTGTGACCCGTCGGACTTGTCGTGGAATTACCAATCCTAAGTATTTCATTTATCTTGCATACAAGTCCGATCGACCTCTTTGCAACACTTAGCTTATTTTTATTGTTCATAGCGTAGGTTGAAGCGGGTTCTACAGGGGTTGGTAGTTCATGAAACTCATATTCAAAATTGTTTCTAGTCTATCCTTCCATCTTGATGCTTTCCCAATATGCATTAGGTATGGTTTTAATGCCAATAATTGATTCATGAAACAGATCATCGTGTGGAGAACATTGAAGTTTCTCAACATTCATTAGAAGCACTATTTGCCAAAGGTTGTATTGTCATCTCTCGAAGAATTCATTTCCAGAGTTATTATAGGCAGAATATAGATCGTCTATGTCAACAACTAGACAGCAATTACGTGGTGATGCTCTAAATATTTTGGTCATGAAGGAGATAAAACTTTGGGTGGTCTAAGAGCATATTCGTACTCCTCTCCTCTTTGCATAAAGAGACATGATGCTTGGCGTACATAATTTCTCATGCGAGGATGTGTTCGGCGTCTTTGACTACTCTAAGAGTTTGTTGCATGGTGCGTAGATGCGTCTTTGAGCCAAAAGGGTATACAACTCCAGATCGTTCCCCGACATTTCAGGTTTTTCACAGATGTTGTAGAGGCGACAATTACCTTCAAGAGGAGAAGATTGCAAACTTGTTTTCGAGAAGAAACGCAATGCACCGGGATCTCATGCCTAAATGTTGGAGGGAATCATGTCGGAAGCAACAATGAACAATTGGCTAGTTGGTTATTAGACAGAAAATCAAGATATTGAAGGGAATCATTACATTTGTATTCTCTTGACTTGAGAGACAGGAAGGTGATTTATTCAACATTAGATCCAGAACTGTAAGAATAATTCGCTGTGAAAGTTATAGTGAATCATTGACAAATTAACCAAGAAGGGCAAAGTGATTTGAGATGGTTGTATGTAACCATCAATAGAGAGATAAATAAAGGGATGAATAGTAGTGGTGAGAACCTGAGGAGACCATCATAGTAAGTTCATGTTGATGCATTTTGCTTTCTTTATCGGTTTTTCATCTAGTTACTCGGCTTCTTTGACTAGAGGACTTGTCAGTCTGATAACTTCTCCTGTCTTCTTTCCAGGTCTTACTACTCCGATACCACCCACCATTCTCCTTCTACAACTTACTTCTTGTTCATATTTTTTATGGTCGTAGAGACCCCAATCAGTCCTAAAGACGAACACATTCCAATTTCAAAGCTTTGTAGCGGACTATATATGTATTTTTAAATCCAGAGACTTCTTCGAATCAGTGCAGTATGCTTTGTAACTCGAGTTTGGTATAAACTATTTTGAGGATTGATCTATCATTGTCTGTTTGATCTCCCCTATTTTGCTCTGTGGGGTTCCCAGCTGTGGGATGTCTTTTTTTTTTATGTGATCATAAATCTTTGTTCAACTATGATGGATGTGAGAGCACATGCATCTCTTTCAAGTGTTGTAGGTGTGTGGTTCTTTGATCATTTCTTGGGAACTCTCTTAAAGAAAACATTTTCTTCTTTATTTTTCTTGCCGTCTTTATGGCTTCTTTGGTTATCTGTGAACTACCAGAAGTCCATGTTCTAAATACATGAGTCCCAGAAGATCTTGGAAATAAAGGAAATTGCCACCTCTATAAGCCTTGAGAGTTTGTATCCCCGTAGGGTTTGCCATTTCAGTCCTAGCAGTTCAGTCAGCACTACTGGGTTGGATGGAAAATCCATCGGATGGATGTGAAGAGTTCATTTATTCATGGAGATGTATTTGAATATGTTACTGTGGAACAACCTCTTGGTTGAGTAGATTCTAACTTGAGACATTGACTCAATAATTCTTTTGGGTTTGAGGCAGGATCCCTAAGCTTGTTAATGTTATGATCAATGGTTCTTTCTTTGACGGTTTACCAAATGTTGTGGGTGATCCATGTGCCTTCCTCCATACCAAAGGAGACACCTTGATTGTTTTTGTATACATTGACGATCTTGTCATCATTGGGAATAATACTGATCTCATTATTAGATTGAAGAAACAAATTGCTAACTCCTTTGACATGGATCTTGGTGATTTACACATTATTTTTTGTCTTCAAGTATTACCACTATGTCATGGTTTTTCCATTTCTCAATCTAAATGTGTAATGGATGTTTTGATACATTTTAAGATGGAATATTATAATCCATGTGCTACTCCTTTTTAGTTTGGAGTGAAGTTTACTAAAACCTGTCAAACACTCGTTGTCGGTGCTACACTTTATCGATAATTGGTCGATAGTCTTGTTTATATTACTCATAGTCGACCTGGAATTTCCTTTCCTATTAGTGTGTTTTATCAGTTTATGTAGGACCTCTAAGAAATCCATTGGAAAGAAGTAAAACAAATTCTCCTTTATCAAGTATTGTTGAAGTTTAGTTTCATTGGTCGGCTTCATCGACTCTTATTGGGATGGTGATAGTGATGATTGGAATTCCACTTTTGGATATGTGTTTTGCTTCAATACTAGACCATTGGTTGAACCACAATAAATAGATGGTAAGTCTCCTTGTTGGTATGAAAGAAAAATATCAGCTTTCCATTCATGCAAGTGCAAAGGTGATCCTGAGTTGCCAACTTCTTGGTGGTGTATTTCTGACAAGCCCTAGGACTACAATTTATTGTGAAAATCAGAGTGCCATTCACTTTGTTGATCACCATGTTTCCCACATTAATATGAAGCATTTTGATCTCCATGATCACTGGCAGGAGCAGTTGGTTTATAGAATATTTGTCTCTTGAATATTATAGAACAAATTATTAGGTTGTTGATATCTTCATTAAGCCTTTTTATGAAGCTAGATTTTTCAAATCTCCATATGATGCTTGGGATTCATGAAGTTGCAATTATGGGGGGTGTCGTAGCTCATGTAATTTCACCTCTGGAATCCCTAGAGTCATGTGTTTATGGTAGGGTGTTGAAACATCAATTCATGATGGTTCATGACACTTCTCTTGAAATCAGTCAGTGAGGAGGTCAACCTACATCTAGAAACAATTACAGTGAGAGTGTTTGACTAGATATCTACATTAGTTGGTCGAGTAGTTGACAAGCCTATCAAGTGGATAATTGACCAGTAGTCAAAGACATTCGGTCTCTGGATCTACCATCTGAGCAATCAACTACAAGTTGGGCATGGATAGGGTTGGTTTATCCTTGTTGAGTGGGCTTAACATCACATATTTTCTGAGTCGAACTGATATCTTCATTAAGCCTTTTTATGAAGCTAGATTTTTCAAACTCCATAGGACGCTTGGGATTCATGAAGTTGCAATTATGGGGGGGTGTCATGCTCATGTAATTTCACCTCTGGAATCCCTAGAGTCATGTGTTTATGGTAAGGTGTTGAAACATCAATTCATGATGGTTCATGACACTTCTCTTGAAATCAGTCAGTGAGGAGGTCGACCTACATCTAGAAATAATTGGTCGAGTGTTTGACTAGATATCTACATTAGTTGATCGAGTAGTTGGCAAGCCTATCAAATGGATAATTGACCAGTAGTCAAAGACATTCGGTCTCTGGATCTACCATCTGAGCAATCGACTACAAGTTGGACGCATGGACGACCGGGTTGAACATCCTTGTTGAGTCGACTTAACATCACATATTTTACAGAGTCAACTCTAAAAATCAATGGTTATATGTGGACAATATCCTCCCAATTCAAGGAAGTTGGGTATATATTGAATCTATAAATAACAGACTCTATGGGTCATTATGAGAAAGAAAATGGAGATATCATTGTTGTGTACAATATGTCCAATATGCATTGTGATGTTCTAATCACAATGTGTTGTGCTTAAGTGTTGTAATGGTGTCCTTAGACACCACCTTTCTGTCTTTGAAATATTATTTCTTCTTCGATTCTACAGTATATTAGACTGTTTT
>SNQJ01S0279107.1:0-11296 GCA_010110895.2 Picea sitchensis | reverse complement strand
TATACACCTCATCCATGTGCCAAATCATCAATTATACACATCATGTATGTGCCAACTCATCAACTACTTGTCTCAACCATGTACCCAACATGTACCTCAACCATATACCAAAGACATACACCAATATAACCATCAAAATTTATCTAACAATTCATCAGTCTATCCATAAACCAAATACCACAAACCCTTACATCAAACCATGTGCCACAACCTCACTGTTATGTAGCCTCAAGCTAAACGAACAACTTCAACAACACATCACAACCAAAAGTCCAATACCCATATGCCAAATACCAACAACAAAATACCAACTGTATCTGTCAACAAATCTGATATATGCAACAACACTGAACATCCAATACCATCTCAAGAGATAAACCCTAGCTCACAAAACATACATCAAACAAGATGTGCCATATCTCTCATAAATAAACCCCAACCATGTTGTTGCTGTGATTTTTCTGCTGCACTTTTTCTGTCGCGATTTTTCTGCAGCACTTTTTTTGCCGTACTTTTTCTAATGCGATTTTTCTGCCACACTTTTTCTGTCGCGATTTTTCTGCCGCACTTTTCCTGCTACACTTTTCCTTCCACGATTTTTCTGCCGCACTTTTCTTGCCACACTTTTTCCGCCGCACTTTTTCTGTTGCAAATTGTTTCTATCAATAATACCTGCCCAAATAACCTTTCACAAAAATAGATATTCCATGATATTCAAGTGTGATTAAATGAGAGATATTTGCCTCTTATTTATACTTTCTTGTAGCATTACACTTTCTTTATTTTAGGGATTTCTCCATTTATTTTATTATTTAAATAATTTCTTTTGCAAACACTTGACTTTTGAGGGCTTCTATATGACTCATGAGGGTTCTTCAACTTCATATGGCCATAATTATCTAACCATGAGGATTTATGTGACGTTCCACATACCACTGGAAATGGCATGAAAAACACTATCCATCTATGATAGTTTCACTCACAAATTCACTGAACTTCATCTCATTATTCCACAATTAAGCATGGGTTCTCTATCCATACTTCTAGGATAACTCAATTTGCAAAGCATCTTCCCTTGAGGGATTTCACCATAAGTGGACCACTTTGGAGTTCATCCATTTGTACTTCTTATCAACCATGACAAGACAATAATGTGTCATCTTTATTTTATCAACCATGACAAGACAATAATGTGTCATCTTTATATCAAACAAACTTGGGTCCATTACCCAAACCTTTGTGTTACCGGGCTTTCTTCAAGGGTTGACATCAATGACAACCAACCTTAATCAACAATTACACAATGATACCAAGTCATGGGAAAACATAAATGATATTTGGTCACTTAAATATTAATTAGAGCATTATAATGAATGCCAACACTCAAGAATAGCTTGGATATGGAGAAAACGACCCAACAAAATTGGATATGCCTAGCAAGAGAGGAAAATTATTCTTTCACTTCAATACAATAGGAATAAAACCAAGTTCACCTCCCAGAGAGAGACATGGACTTCCAAGAGAGAGAAAATTGATTTAGTAAGTTTTCCCAACAACTCTGCAGGGATAACCATTTATCTCCCTCACCCAATGCATTCAATGGTGAAGATTAACTAGTGATTGTAATGGGTAAGCACCATTTAGATAATAATATTTGTGAAAACCTCTTACACAGTAAACTAGAAGAATATGCAACAAATAAATCTTCCTCCGGTCAAAATAGATAGAGAGAATCCATTAGATTTAACCAACAAGATACATTAAAAACATAATGGATAATTTAACCACAACACATAAGGAAAAACAACTTAATGAGACATGGTTTTCTTTTACCCTGGAACCCAACTTGGGAAAAATAGTCGAATGGTGCTCCATCTATTCTTCTTCTACAATTCTATCAGTTTACAATGCTCTCCTCTCCTTGGCCAAAAAAATCCCTTTCGGTATGAGTGAGAGTGAAGAAATAGTGACAACCAGGGGTAAGAGAAGTTCAACAACCATGGCTCTTCACTTCTCGTTCCTTAGACTTCTCTCCTTTTTGTCTTTGGATTTTAATCAATTATTTTAAAGTTTCCTCTCACATCCTCATTTGTCTTATTCAATTTTTCACATGCATTGATTTACATAGCTTACATCACCTCGATTAGTTTTCATGTTGTCTTACAGTTTTCGAGTCTTACCCATTCCTTATTCCACATTTATTTCAGATCACACCTCCCCATTGAAAGGATTTTTGGTATCCAAAAGCTCTAGGAAACCAATCTGAATTAGTTTTTTCTAATTCTTTGGAATGTGGATCTGATGCTAGATCCTAAATATAACTCTAACTTTGGATCTGAATACTATATCTGGTCCTTGACTATGGATCTGGCTCTGGTCCAGGTTGGCTTGTCCTTGCAGTGCAACAATATTCTCATTGACACTTATCTTTGAGAAATCTCAAAATATGAACTCTAGCTCAACACTCATTCGTATATCCCTCTCTGACTTGGAGATATTCCATCTCAGCTATCAATGAATCCAAGTTGAATGTTATTTTGTTTAGTGTGACCCCAACATGCTACCATCACATAACAACTCCTCAAGTGTAGTTGCATTCCTCCACTAGGATCAATTGCTTCCTAGCATGGAACCAAATCTATGGTTCATGCACATGCTTGCAAGCACTTCCTGAGTTCTCCAAAAACCCCCCTAAGGTCATTAACCTCTATGCATCACTCTCTAGCACATGTCCAAGAAGGGGTTCTTTGGATGTAATATTGAACAAAAAAAATTGATTGCATTTTCGGCTTCCATGGTCATGAATTTGTTGTCCATCTCATTGGTGATGTAGACTTTAGTACTGTTATCTCTCCTTGGATGAATTCTGCCTCTTGTATTGGAGAGGCATGCCAATATTCATCTTCCACATTCTTCATTCTCCACACACTTCTCTTCATTATGTGGTTTCTAGGGTGAAGCTCCGGATGAAGTCTCCAACACCTTGTGTTCTAATGACCACTCAAATTGTAGTGGTGGCAGAATTTCTTGTTGTTATTACAAGGAATTCTTGGCATACTCCTCCTCTTTTTGTTCCTTTGTGTTTGTTGTGAAGTTGGAGAAGCCTTCATGCCATTCAAATTTTGGCAATGATTAGGTATGGGGAACATGCATTGCTTCTCCCAACAATATTTCTCACAATGGCCTTTATTTCCATAGAATAAACATGCCTCTTCATACCAACAAATTCATGTGGTATGGCCTCTCTTCTTGCATCAGTGACACACAAGAAATATTTTTTTTGATGTGGTCCTCCTGGTCTTCTTTTTCTTCTTTCTTTCTCTTATTGGTTTGTTTTTTTCTTTGAGGGGAGGTGTGGGATAAGATTTTGAACTCTCCTCATTACTACTCTCCTTCAATCTACCAAAAGTCTAAGGTGGTGGTGATTTGACACCTTCACTCATTACTGTTTCTCCTTTTCCTAATGAGAAAGCCAACTATGGCATGTCAGTTTCCTTCACGATTTATTTTTTCTTTGTGGTGATGGAATTTTCAATTCTACCATCAAATCAGCTTGGGCCTTCATTCTTCGCCCAAGGTGTGACTATGATGGGGTTCAATATGCCTTATCTCCTCTTTCCTATCACTTTTCTGTCATATCCCATTTTCTTTAGGATTTTAGAGCGAATACCTCTAGTATTATTCTCGAACTCACCAATTTTCTATTGAGAGGTGTCTAATGAAGGTGGGATTACCAAGGTGGCCTCCATCATGGTGCTAGCATATACAATGGAAATGGAATGTTTCCTTTCTCCTCGGTACTCTTGGATAGCTACTTCAAGCATTTCCAAATCCTTCTCCTTCTCTACCAAATCTTTTTGCAGTTGCATCATCACATTCCTAATCCTATCCTCTTTTTAGTTGTCAATATGGATGACCTTCTCACCAAGGTAAACAAGTTATGATTTTTTATTTCCCAATCTGTTCTAACTGCTACAAGGGAGTCTTCACCTTCTTTAAATTTATTCTTTATAAATGGTGGAAATTAGGATGAGGTCTCCATGTGCTTCTCAATTTATAATATCCTCTGGTTAAACATCTTAACCTATGCTTTCAATCTCTCTTTCTCTTCTCTAAGCTCGACATTGTTGGCTCGTAAATATTACAACTTATATTTTCTTTATTTTCCCATGTTGAGGTCTTCAATATTTTTTTCATAGTTATAGAAGCAGTGTCTCAGTCAAGGATGCAACTGTTTTGATACCATCTAATCCATATTCGAGGGGAGCATAACCCACTCGCTTCGCCAAAATGGATACCTATGCGAAATTATTTAATTTCTCTATATTTATCTCAATTTTGTCTCTAAGATCTCATTATCTTCTTGATGTTGCAAATACTTATTCTCTATCCAACCTTTGCCCAATATTTCTTGCACATAATTGTAAACTCTCTTTTCAATGTATCATCATTCAACCATGTTAGCTACAATACATCAGGCCATCTCTCCTCCACATAGAGCACTACTATGTTTCTAGCATAGGATTTCACGTCAAATTCAATTGTGAGATGTGTGAGTAATAGAGGGAATTTACCAATGATTATGAGGATGAAAAGAAAAATATTTTGACAGTGCATAAGTGGTGGATATAGCAGGGAAAAAATGTAGAATCCAAGGATATTTTGGTAAATGTTTTAATATTCCAAGGGTGAATTTAATATGCTAACAAAAGTTTTAATATGCCATGGGAGAATTTAATATGTTGGAAAAAGTTTTAATATGCCACGGGTCAATTTAATATGTTGAAAACATTTTAAAATGCTAGGGAGATTTTAATATGTGGGAAAAAAATTTAAAATCCCAGGGCGAATTGAATATGCTAGCAAAAGTTTTAATATGCTAGGGGTGAATTTAGCATGTAAGCAAACTTTTTAAATTTCTATATGTGAACTAGATATGCTAATAAAAGTTTTTAATGTGCCATAGGTGAATCTGACTTGCTAACAAACGTTTTATAATGCTAGGGAAAATTTTGAGGACATGGCCAACTCGAGACAGCCAACAAAAGAATTTGGGTTTATCTAGGATGTTACACTATGTGTTTGATGGGTTAAAACTAGAGTTAGGGTTTTCGCTCAGAAATGAGTGATGTGCAATAGAGAAAAATTGCATGAGATCTTTCTTCTCAAGCTAGATATCACACTCATCCTTGGGAAAATGAAGAATGAGTGCATGGGATTCTCCTCAAGTCATACTTCACAATCAAAGTTTATACCACAAACCAAAGTTGTGGGAAACTAGAAATGATTTTTGGGTAGCCCAATGCCTAAGGAATGGCTCAACAGATCTAGATACACCCAGGAAATAAACAAACCAACCCAACAATGAATTGGACACCCAACAACAATGCAATCAACCCAACAATTGATTGGAGCACCCAACAAGAGATGAATTCATGGAAAATAATGAAGTGGGCGTGGATGCTTGTAACACCCCCAGACTCCCGAACTGGGCCACGTCACACAATATCAACTTCATCCTCTAGGATATTCTTTCTAGCATCCAAGCTCACTACTAGATGACGCTGTTTAAAAATTCCTAGTGCACAGATACTACTTATAACACTCCCTATTACAAGTAGAATTGATTAACTGCACACTTCCCTAAGGTACTGTGCCATACTCACATTGAGCCTCACTCTACTAGTACACTTCTTTTAATATAATTATAGAAACAGACTAAATGTCATAAATCCTCTGCATTTTCTATCCCTTCAGTAGACACACACACACACACACACACACACACACATTGTTGTGCACACAACGCTTCTGCAGACAAAGTATTGTTGTGTTTGCAATTAATCCCATACTACATGATGATCCTATCACTTTGCATGCACAGACTACTTCACTGCTCACTCGGTGAATCATACCATGCCTTGGTATCTTCTAATCATACCATAGAGTTTAACTTACAGGAATACTTATATATATATCAGCAGTAACGTTGCACATATTTAACCACAATATGTAGATGCAAATTCATACAAAATATGAACCCATTTAAAACATAACATTAGAGCACACAATAATTAAACAATCCTGCGAAAATCAATTATCTATTATGAAAATTCACCAATTTTTTGAAGGACTCAGACATTCCTCCCATCCATAGACTATGTCACTCATAATATTTCAACGATAGGTCACCCCTGAGCTAGGATTAAAATCCGCATGAAAAAGGTTTCCTATCGCCAAACTATGGTTTGATATTCAAAAAAAGACTTGGTCCAAGGTGTCGATTGTTGCAACTAGCCTATAGTCCCTCATTCTGATGCAGACTCCCAACTCTCCCTTGGGGCTGCACGACCTCTCGGTCTAGGATCTTTGATTCTCTGAGCCAAATCGGCTCTATGAAAACTTGATGGTATCACTTTTTAATTAAACACAGACACTCTCAGCTTTTGGTGCAGGTCCTATGATACTCGTGACCTCTTCCTTTGCACTCCCGAAATATCAAAGTTCAGGCACCAACTCCTTTTCCATTAGCCCCTTCATGCATGTGACCTCAGGATATGACCTTACGTAAGAACATGATTGCGGGATGTCCAAGAGTGGTTTGAGACCACACTTCTTTTCTCCCTACAATTCACTATCAGCTGCCACGTATCCCTTTTGCAATACCATGGTTTTGATTGTGGCCCACTCTAAGATTTTTAAAGTCTGATCACTTTCTATCCCCGCTATTAAGCATCATCGCTGATCTTGTGATCTCGGGCATTGTCTCTTGATCGACGACTGAGATCTGTCCTCTTTTCTGCCTTGGTCGAATATCAGTCAACGACCCTTTTACTCCTTTCGCATGCACTCCTATATCTCCACGATCTATCGACCCGTGTCGTCCTTTCAAATCGACGACTATGATTGATTTCATCCCTTTGGGCTTCAAGAGTTTCAAACTCTCTTCCCTTGCTTCCTCCATAGTACTTCCACTCGAAGTCAATGATATGTCGACGCGTGTCTTTCATAGATCGAGGACTGTGATTCACTTCATCTCTTCAGGATTTGGGAATTCTAGCTCTCTGCTCTTTCTTCCTCCACAGTACTTCCACCCGAAGTCGACGATCTGTCTATGCGTGTCCCTCACAAATTGATGATTGTGATTGAATTAGCCTCTTCGGGCTTCAAGATTTTTCAAAATCCTACACTTGCTTATTTTCGAAGTACTTCTAGATGAAGTACATGATTTGTTGACGCATGTCCTTCTGCAAATCTGATGGCCACGATCCACTTCGGCTCTTCGGGGTTCGAGAGTTTCAAATCTTGCACACTCTCATCCCTCTTAGTGTGATTTCACCTGAAGATGACATATTTCCGCCACGCTTCCCTCTATATTTAATGGTCCAGATCTTCTCCACCTACGTTGACTTCCTTTTGGAGTGTTATGCCTCTGAGCTTTAGGATCTCTCGCCACGTGCTCCCCACAACGTACTGTTGCGATCTACTTCGGCCTTTGGGACTTCGGGAGTTTGTCACACTCCACACTTGAAATCCTTTGAAGTGACTTTCCCCGAAGTCTCTGATCTGCTGACACTTGTCTCTTGATGACCAATGTCCTGGATCTATTTTGGATATTCGATGATTTTTCTTTCTCCTTGACCACAAAAATTTCGAAGTGCTCTCACTCCAGAGTTGTGGATCTTATGCCACCTGTCAACCTTGATGATAGACGATCTCGACTGGCTTCGGAACTTCAGCTATCCCGTTCTCCTATGCACTTTGAAAATATTAAGGTGTGTTCACCTTACCTAGATCCAATGGTTGTTGATCCTTCGTTTTCAGATTTGATGGATGGGATCTGTTAATCTCTTCTGTGCTCTCCTCCTGTTTGGACGTGGGATTCGATGGTCCATATTTCTTCCAACAATAGATCTGACAGTTGTTGTCGCTCCTCCTCCTGAGATTTTGATTTCTTCGGACTTGGAAGAGTTTGTAAGTGTTCAAAGGCTTCATCCTTTGTTCCTCCCATGAGCCCGACTTCTTAGGTCTCGTCTTCATTTCGGCTAACGTTATCTCTTCTGAGATTTTGGATTTACTCAATCTCTTAAGGGTCTCGTTCCTTCTACTTCCTTCAATAGATATTGTGCCCTTCTAGAAACCTCTCGCTCAGATCACACCTTGTTGATAATTTTCTAGAAAATATCCCACAACTCTGTGAGTATCTTCCTATGATGTTCTTCTCTTTGACCTCGAAAGAGATTCCTCCTTGTGCACACTTGCACCTTCTCGATGCTCACGTAGTAGAGCTCTATAGAGTTCTCAGTGAATCTGTCTCTCTATGCTTCCTATACACAATTTCTCCTCTAAGGTATTCAACAACTTAGAGGTTTCCCTTGAGTTGTTATCACTTTGGTGCACCCTCCTGGCATGTCATTTTCTAACTCCATAGAGTTCAGATGCGCACTCTTTGCACTGGCTTCGGAACCTCAAATGTACTATTGTGCACTCCTTACATAGCCTAAAGAATCTGGAACGATATTCTATTACTTAACAAAGATAAAGAAATATATATTCCTACTACATATGAAATCTATCATACATCTACAACATACATTCATGAAACACATAAACACATAAACAATCATGTGGAGGAAAAAATGTTGTCTTTTTCATTAATATGAAAATTTGATTACAATATGTGTAGGATGGACTCTAGGAGAGTCTCAGCTCTCTCAAGATATCTCAAATAACTATTCTACCTCCTATTTCCTCCTTAGAGGATTTATAACTCCCAACCTTGAGTTCTTCTTCTGAGGCCTCTCCTCCTCTGAGACTCTCTCTCTTGTCTTCTGATCTGATACAAAGATCCTTTTACAAAATAGGGGCTCCTCGAGCTTCTCCTCTCTTCACCTAACCTCATCTATTACATTGAATGAACATCAATATCTCAGATCTGAGGCCATCCTAAATATCTGTACAACTCAGGCCCATTAAAGGAAACCTTATCTTCTCCTTGTACAAAGGTATGGCTTGGTTTTCACTCAACCTTACAATATTAATCCATATAGGATCATATTTCAAATTTAAAAACGGGAGGGTTGGTGTCTCTCTCTCTCTCTTGAATGCGCACTGATGTGCTGGAATGCTGGCACATTGCTGAGGTGGAACTATGATCCTGCATCATACTCCGCTGCTGGGGAAATCATGAGCTCCTTCTCATGATCTCCTCTGCTCTATTGTTGAGACCTTCCAGTGTCCCATACTTTCTCTTGGAGCTATCCATCTTCTCCTTTTCCTTTGTACTTCTTCTCCTCTACTACTATGGTAGGCTCTTCTTTGCTCAACTTCCCTTTGTTGACTTCTTCTGCCACTGGCCTCACCATCAATATTCTTATCTCATTCATCACCCAGTCCATCTTATCCAATGGTTGTTTCTTCTCCTTCATCCTATTTTGTTGCATCTCCTTTTCATCAACTTCCAACTCGACTCGTTGGATTAGCTGACTTTACTTCTTTACCCTTCTCTCTAGGGCCTCTAGTTCTTCAGATAGATAAAAAATATCCATGCTATTTGTTGTTCACTTCTCTTCTGTTGTAGGTTTTTGATCTGTAGTTATCTCTTTCTCAACTTCTTGGCTGAAAATTTTGATCAATTCCCCAAAATGCTCATCTCCTTCTATTGCAGATCCCAATTATACAATTTCCTCATGCTCATCTCTTTGGCTAAAATATTTTAGAAATTCCATTGAATTCTCTTCCTCCTCCATCACTTGGACACATTTAAATGTGTTCTCTTTCTCCTCCTTACTAATCTGATCAATCTGACCATTCATGTTATCTTCATATTGTATGGCACTAGCTGGCCACTCTGTTGCATATTTCATCTTTGCAGTCCCACCACTGAGTTGTTGCTCATTTGTATCCTCTGACAGATTGACTTCTGTCATCTCCCTTTTCGATGTATCTTTATCTTCCTCAAGCTACTCCTTATATTAACATCTTGGTTCCATTTCCATGACTGCATCCTGGTAGTCCTTTTTTGGTTTTGGATTGTTCAACCGATCCTCTAGCATCTTCACTCCCATCTCCCTCTAAATGAAAAAAACTTCCTTCTCCTCCTTTTCTACTAGGGCATACATCATTGTATGTTCCTTCTCCTTCTCTTTGGAAGTCCTTGCTGGGTGTATTTCCTTTGATGCACTTGCAACACACACTCTGGCCTTAACTTGGTTGTTTGGCAGGAATACCTCGATTCCCCCAATGATCATAATTCATTTCTGACCCTACTCCATCAACTCTCCTTGCTGATATGAACCCCTAGCTGAGTTCATTTCTCCTCATTTGCCCACCTGGAAACCTGAGATTTCTCTTCTTTCCTCCTAGCAGTCTATGAGATCAACTGATCTCATATCATTTCCCGCCTGGCAATAAACAAATTCATCTCTACCCTCTTGGCAGTTTATGAGACCTTTAACTGATCTCCCCTCCTCATCACTGAGGTTTCTTCCAACTTCTGGTACACATATGTAACTATTGTCCCTTGACCAATTTTTGAGGATCCTTGGTCATGTTTGATCTATTTTTGGGACTTCGACACGCTGTCAAAGGCTGGGCGCAAGTTGAAGTGGATATCGCGGGATCTCGACCCCTTTTTAGGGATTTTTGGGCTTTGGGCTTATGTAACAGGTATGGGGATGTCAGCCCATGGGTTTACCCCTGTTTAGGCCCTTTTTGTAATGTATAAATAGAATTCTAGGTGATGTAAGAGAAGGTCGAAGAAGAGGTTTTTGGTTCTATGCTAAGTGCAAGCGAGGATTGTAATTTCTTTGTGCATACTGTGTGAGATTTGCAAGGCTAAGTGCAAGTGATTGTAAGAGACTGCGAAGAGGATTTTTGTTGTAACTCAGGGAAGGAGGATCTAGCGGAGTGCACGCAGATATCTTGTCGTCTGTGGAGTAATATATCATGGCTCTGTGCATGTAGAAGATTGATAGAAAGAAATAAAGAATAAGAGTTGGTGGACGTAGCCCCAGGGTGGGGGTGAACCACGTATATCCCGTGTTGTTGTTTCTTTGTGCTTTATGGTTGTTCTCTTGTTTATGTGGTTAAATGCTTAGTGCACTGATATATGATTAGAATAATCTAATATGGTATCTTAGTGTTGAATAATGTGAATGAATGCTAGATCTGATCTATGTTGGTATGCTTAGTGCTTGAATCTATTGGATCTGTGTGAACACTGTGTTGATCTATTATTAGGTTTTAGCTGTGCTGTAAAATAAGAGTGAATATTAATGAACTATAATTGTTAACT
>SNQJ01S0279106.1:0-11296 GCA_010110895.2 Picea sitchensis | reverse complement strand
GGTTCTTGTATTCCATTGACAACCGACTAAGAAGCATAAAACATGTGCACATGAAATACTTTGGAAACGTTGACATGATATTTTGTGGGGATCTTTACCAAGAACAACCCATCCAAGATTCTTTGATATTTGAATAACCTACCATTAACATGGAAACAATGACCCATGACTTTTGGAGAGGCAATATTAAATGCTTTGAGTTGCATACTACAATGCGCCAGATAGATGAAACATTCATTGCAATTCTGAATAGAATGCACACAATCAACCAAACATATGATGACTTAACCTATATCAATTTGAGGTGCTTGCGACCTGCACCAACAGACCCAACGTTCCCTTACCTATTCTACATAAATAAGGATGTTGCAATGCATAATATCCACATGCTATCAACCATGCTTGGCGATGATATCATCATCAATTCAATTGACCTAGAAGAAGAAAACCATGGAAATGTGCCACGTCATGAACATGCAGTCACTTTACCTTTGTAGCTTTTCCTTAAATTAGAAATGCTGGTTGAAATATATGCCTATAAATATGATTCACATGATGGCTTGGTTAATGGTGCAGATGGAATACTCAAAGGCTATATGAAAACAAAAAAACTTGATGTCCTTTGGATTAAGTTCCATGAACCACATATAGGAAAGCGACAAGCAAACGAGTTGTCTTATCTATATAATTCAAACACTGGAAGAGATTGGACACCTATTTTGCGAATATCAAAGCTAATATCGACATCAACAAAGACAGGTTGTCTGAAGATTCAAAAACAATTTCCAATTAAACTTGCATGTGCACGTACAGTCCACAGATCGCAAGGACTAACACTTGATAATGTTTCATTTCAACCTGCTAGAATTCAGATACATGTACTTGTATACACAACATTGTCCCGCGTTAGAAGCATAGACTCCTTGTATTTACTAAGTCATCTCACAAAAGATAACTTCAAAGTGAAACATAAATTTGATATTGAAATGGAACGACTCAGGACCACCGCAAAATGGCAACTGCACTATGATTACCAATTCATATAAACAAATACATCTGTATCAATTCTCTCGCTTAACACACACAACTTAAATGCACACATGGTTGATATACTGAATGAATATGATACAATGCAATCCGATATTCCGTGCTTGCAGGAAAGACACATGGCATTATGCATGCAGAACAAAGAATTCTCAAATCACAATTGCATATCAAGTTACATTACACATGGGATGATAATATTGGTGAAAAAACATGTACCAATTTTGAACCATATACATATGGAAGAAAAGAATGTTGGAGTGGTGCTTGCAATTTTTTTTTTCCATGAAACAAAAGTTGCAATACTGAATCTGTATGCTACTCCCCATGCAACATTCTCCAACATAGTAGATGTTATTTTCAATGCATTGTGCCATTTCCATCTGAACGGACCCATTGTACTTGTAGGAGACTTCAATATTGACATGTTACAAAATAATGGCAGAACAAAAGAATTGGAAAACTACATGTGCAAATACAGTCTCCACTTTCTTTTGAACAACACAAGCCATCTGTAAAACACACTTATTGACCTTGTCTGGTCGAATGTGCCCATTCCTCAATACAATATGTTTATATTAGACACATATTGGTCTGATCATGATATAATTGGTATTGCACTTGAATTATGAGATATACATCAAACATATTGCAAAGTCATATTTCTATGTTTCAAAGCATATATGTATAGCTTGTTGAAAAAAAACAAAAAAAAAAAACAATTATCCAGCTTCTTAGTTTTCCCTGATTTCTACCCATACTGTTTTGGTGACCATACAATTGGTGTTGTACTTGAATTATGAAATATACATTATGCAAAGAAAAGAAAAGAAAGGTACATCCTTCTAAAAACTATTTGTTACTCTATTCATCTTATTCTATTTTTTTTTAGTATATGTGCATAGTGCTTGCCTTTTTTTTTACATGTTAACTTATGTTCATATCCCTTTTGTTTTATACTTTTGTTCATAGATACAAATAGGAAAACTAGATGCCACAAAGAACTCCTAACCAGAGATGTGGAGGAATCCATGCAAAGGTGCGTTTTTTCTTGCCCGTCTTCCATACTAAACAGTTTTTTGTTTACTCTCTGTATTTGTTAAACTTTTTTGCAGGTGTTTTTTTTTTTTTTGCGCCTAGAGCCTGCCAGTCCATAGGTCCACCATCCAACAAAAGTGCAATGTTTAGCCAGCCGTCCCCCAAGTCCACTTGTGAATTTGTATATCACCCAACTATAGGTGTTATTTGAAGGACACAAAACATTAGAGGCCCAATTTACAACCCGCCAGCTCCCAAGTCCGCGATCGAAATAAGTGGATAAGTATGGAATAAGGGATCTGTGCATATTTGGTATGAATTTCTCATTTCTGGGAGCCCGCCAACGCTGGAGTCTATGTGTCGATTTGTATATCACTGAAATCACTAGAAGTACAATGTTGAGTCAACCAGCCTGCAAGTCCGCTTGTCAATTTGTATATCGCGGAGTTGTGGATGCTATTTGTAAGGCACAGAACAATAGAGGCCCATTTATGACCCCGCCAGCTCGAGAACCCGCGATCCAAAAAGTGTACATGCTCTATAAAATCTTATCCACCCTGCAATTCCGCTTGTCAATTTTATATATCGCGGAACTCTGTGTGCTATTTGTAGGACACAAAACAACAAAGGCCTATTTTTGAACGCGCCAGCCTAAGAACCCACGATCCAGAAAGTGGCCAAGTATGGAATGCGATATCCATACATGCTCTATAAAATCTCATGCCCATACTTAGTTTTGCCTGGTTTCTACACATATTGATTTGGTCACCACATAGTTGGTGTTGCACATGAATTATGAAATATGCAGTACAAGTCCGACCGAGCCCTTTGGTTTCCTTAGCCAATTTTATGCTCGTGGGTTCCCCGCTACGCGTTATCAAACTCTTGTTCCCCGTGTTCCGAGTGTACATCTTGCATCCAAAACTTGGTAATCCTTGTCTATAATCATGGTTTCCCATACGACAGAGTGGAAGATTTCATGTCCATCTAATATTGCGCCCGACACTTCGGTGATCTACAATTCGACCAGGACTGTAAGCTTGCGACTCATTTGCTAATTTTCTTTAATTAAATTGTACAATATCAATATTCATTATTAATAATTTAGTACTTGAAAATAATGTTTTTAGATAATGTTAGCTATATAACATATATGTTATATGTTATACATGTAGACAATCGCAATATTGAACACGCCAGTCCTGGACTCCGTCTGCAAATTTGTATATCACGGAACTCCCAGTGCTGCGTGGAGCACACGGGAAAATAGAAGTTCAATGTTGAGCGAGCCAGCCCAAAGTCGGCCGATAAATTTGTATATCGCTGAAGTTTGGGTGCTATTTGTAGGACATAGAACAATAGAGGCCCAATTTTCATCCCGTCAACCTGAGAACCCGCGATCCAAAACGTGTCTAAGTATGGAATGTGGGATCTGTACATGCTCTATAAAATTTGATATACATACTTTATAAAAGTACATATTTAGTATGGATTACTTGTTCCTTGGAAAATTTCCAGGCTCGGAATTGGCGGATACACGTGTTCATATTTCCACTTACTTTTATATCACCACCCCAACCGTCCGCTTGTCCGTTTCATATTGTCCATATTACATGTAATATGTATTGCATATTACATGTAATGTGTAAAACATATTCAATTTTGAGCTCGACAGTCGTGGAGTCTGTCTTTCAATTTGTATATCGCGCAACTCCAAGTGTTGTTTGGAGGACACATACCAATAGAAGTGCAATGTTGACCCAGCCAGACCGCAAATCCGCTTCTCAATTTGTATATCGCGCAACTCTATACATGCTCTATAAAATGTTTAGTATGTGTTGCTCCTTTCTCAGAGCTCCCCAACACTGGAGTCCATCTCTCAACTTATATATCGTGAAATCAATAGAAGTACAATGTTGAGCCAGCCAACCTGCAAATCCGCTCGTAAATTTGTATATCGCGGAATTCTGGGTGCTATTTGTAATGTACAGAATAATAGAGGCCCCTTTTTTTAGCCTAGCAGCTTGAGACCCACGATCCAAAAAGTGTACATGCTCTATAAAATCTCAGCCAGCCCGCAAGTCCGCCTGTCAATTCGTATATCGCAGAACTCTGGGTACTATTTGTAAGACACAAAACAATATAGGCCTATTTTTAGCCTGCCAGCCCGAGAACCCGCGATCTAGAAAATGCCTAAGTATGGAATGCGATATCCCTACATGTTCTATAAAATCTCATGCCCATACATTATAAAGGTAGATATTTAGTTTTCCTTACTTTCTACACATACTGGTATGTTCACGACATAGTTGGTGTTGCACATAATTATGAAATATGTACCAGGAGTCCGACTGAGCACTTTCGCTCCCTTAGCCAATTTTATACCCGCGGGTTCCCCTCTAGGCGTTATCAAACTCTTATTCCCCATGTTCTAATTGTACATCTTGCATCCAAAACTTGCATAATCCATGTCTATGCTCGCAGGTTCCCAGACGACGGAGTTCCAGATCTCATGTCCATCTATATCTCTACATCACGAGTCCAACTGACCGCCATTCATTTTCATAGTTCGTGAATTTTACAACGACAGATTCCTTTTTGGGTGCCATCCAGGTCTCATGCCCCGTGTTTGCATTATACATTCTTCCTCCCAAAACTTAGCTATGTAGCATATATGTTGTACGTTATACATGTAGACAATCACAATCTTGAACCCGCCAGTCCTGGAGTCCGTCTGTCAATTTCTTTATCGCATAACTCTGGGTACTATTTATAGGACACAGAACAATAGAGGCCCAATTTTGAGACCGCCAGCCCGAGAACCCGCCATAGAAAAAAATGTGCATATTTAGTTTTCCTTGATTTGTACACATACTGCTCTAGTCACCACACAGTTGGTGTTGCACAGGTATTATGAAATATACACCACGAGTCCGACCAAGCGCTTTCGTTTCCTTAGCCAATTTTATGGCCGTGGGTTGCCTGCTATGCCTTATCGAACTCTCATTCCCCGTGTTTTGAGTGTACATATTCCATCTAAAACTTGGGAAATCCATGTCTATGGTCGGGGGTTCCCAGACGATGGAGTGGCAACTTTCATGTCCAACCGAGCGCCATTCCTTTTGATAGTTCACGAATTTTATGGCCGCGAGTTCTTTTGTCAGCACCATCCAACTCTCATGCCCCGTGTGCACGGTATACATCCTGCACCCAAAACTTTGGCGATCTACAATTGGACTCGGACTCAAAGCTTGCGACTCATTTAATAATTTTTTTTAATTAAATTGTACAATATCAATATTTAATATTCATATTTTAGTACTTGAAAATAATGTTTTTAGATAATGTTAGATATATAACATATATGTTATATGTTATACATGTAGACAATTGCAATGTTGAACGTGCCAAATCTGTAGTCCATTTGTCAATTTGTATATCACAGAACTTGTTTGCTATTTGTAGGACATGGAACAATAGAGGCCCAATTTTAAGCATGCGAGTTCGACAACCCGCGATCCAAAAAGTGTCGTAAGTATGTAAGTCCGCCTGTCAATTTGTATATCTTGAAACTTCGAGTGTTGTTTTGAGGACATGGAACAATAGAAGTGCAATGTTTAGCCCGCAAGTCCACTTCTCAATTTCTATATCGCGCAAGTCTGGGAACTATTTGTAAGACACAAATAAATAGAGACCCACTTTTGAGCCCGCTAGCCCGAGAACCCGCGATCCAAAGACTGTACATGCTTCCCTTCACTATGCTCCCTGAAAGCTTACACAAAATCACACTTTCCATACTTAGCCACTTTCCTGCAATTCCAAAAATATACAAACCCTCCGTTGAACTGCACCATCGTGCGCTCTTACGTTTTACGCATTTTGCAGTCAACAATTTCGACTCAAGCAGTTTCACCGTTGGACACTCGCCTATCCTCACTATCGCCTGTAAACTTATTTTGAATCTCGTCCGACCGGTTTTCTGACTTGGCCATTCCTTCCTTGCTTGGTCTTCCCCGTCTCCATCACCTTCACACGTGTCCATAATAAGAAATAATGTTTATATATATATATGTATATGTCTTGTTTCTAAATCTTTAATGCTAATAGGTCATCGTGCAGGCACCATCTAGATTGTCATTGATGGGCATAAGGCTCGAGAAGTTCTGCCATTAATGCGCACTAAACCAATATTTGTGGAGGCTTTTGTTATCCCTTCCCAGTGTTAATTTCAAATACCATGGAATGTCATTCACACGCCGTCATCTTGGTTCCTTCACAGAACCTCCAATCCTTGAATGTTCTTTGCCGTAACCACCACCTTCGCACTTCTATGTATGCAATAATAAAGCTTCACTTCTAACAACTCACCATACAACACACATAGAGATTGTCATTAATGAGCGAAGAGCTCGAGGAGATTTTCCATTCTCACACATTGAACCAATGTTTCTGGGGGGTTATATTGTCCTCTCCATTTGTTCATTTCAAGCAACGTCTGGAGCAAATCGACGTTCTCATAAAATACTGGCACTAGCTCCACAACAGTTCTGTAGAGATATAGTGAACATCTTTGGGCCTAAGGACCAAAAATTAATAGTTCATCCTAAAATTGATAGTTCTCACAAGCTTCTTGTGCAGAAGAAGGGAAAAAAAATTGTAGGGGAGGCAGAGCAGCCCGAAATTTAGAGTGAAAACATGGATCTTGACACTGATTTGGATAGCATATTCTACAACCTTGATCAACCCGGAGACACAATTCACCATGGCTACCCAATGGACATAGTTGATACCAAAATTTTTGACGAAGGTGAATCCTTCATATTCCAGAGTGCTATTTTTGAAAGCAAATCAAAAAAATTAATTATTGAAAAAAGAGATGTAAAAAATAAGAAAATAAAAAATTGTTTAGAACTTGACCTTGCCAATATGCATGCGTTCAAAATATCTCAACTTCACATGGCAACCGAAGATGCTCTTCATGATTCCATTGGAGTCATTGAGGCTGAGAATGCTAGACTAAAGGACTGGATTAAGGAATTAGAGGAAGCTTTGTTTCCTATGCCATTGCTTGGTAGTCCTTTGGCAACAACCATGCCTGTGACTCCTTGCACCCCTGCAGCAAATCTAAAAAGGCTCCTCCAACTTCCTCGCATCCTGTAGAGGATATGTGGAGAAAAATATCAACAAAAGAATGGAACTAATTACTAAGGCTTGGGAAACATCACAAAATATGGATTCCCTAGGAAGCAACACACATAACTTGCTCCAACTTCTGCAGACAGATTTAAAAGATGAAGAAATTTTCTATTTGGACATGGTCATCCCTTTTTCCTTTCATGTCAACAACATGCCATACACAACAAGAAGACAACATGATCTCCTGTCCAAAAAATGGCTCACTCAATTAGAGGCATGCTGGAAAGAGAAGGTGAAGAACCTGTATCTCATTGTCCAATCATGTGAGAAAGCAATATCAAAGAAAGAAACATTATTAACAAAGCTCACCAAAATAGACTTAGCCGGAAGGACAAACGACTTCCAAGACCCCAACTTAATCGTCAACTCGTTGGTGTTAACCAAGCAAAATTTCGATAAATGATTTGATAATTTTAAGGCCTTGTCTTTACAAAAACTTTACAGGATTGTTGAATGTCATGAAGAACACGTGAACAACTGGCTAGTCCGCTATTCGGTACAGAATGGAGACATTCATCAGGCTCTGTCTAATATTTTTATTGATCTAAGAGAATTAGAAAATGAACTTTTCAGCATTAAAATCTGGAATGACATCAACATCGCCCCCTTGAGAAGCTATATTGAAGAGAACTTGAAGTGGGTCGCAAACAAAATACAACAGGAAAATGCATCAGCAAGCAAATAGCAAAATTACTTATATGGAACATTGCTATAAATCGTTTGTTTATCAATCCAGTTATTCAAGCAGGTCGACGATGAAAACCAACAGGAAAAGACATCAACAAGCAAATACCAAAATTACTTATATGTACCATGCCTGTAAGTGTATTCTGATATTCTTTTCTTTATCAATCTAGTTATTCCATGTTTTCTGAATAGAAATCTATAGCCAAAGACTGATATCTTCCCATTTCTACTTTTCAGGTATTACAGTCTACAATGTCCCACTTCTTCTTTCCAGTCCTATTTCTTGTACATATTTCTCTTATGGTCCGCGAGAGCCCCAATCCTAGTCTATATGACAAACACATTTAAATTTCCAGGATTATGTAACAAACTATTCTTTTTTTCATATATTCCAAATAAAACTATTCTTTTGTCTCCTTATATATTTATGTGTTCCTAGATTTTTATCTTCAGCCATGCTGAATGTGAAGACATTCTGTTTATTTTATTTCAATTCTCTCTTTTTCTGATGCATATTTTTTCCTGCCTCGTCATTTTCAAAATTAAATATGACATAAATCACTCACTCAAATTTGAGATATCATATTTCACACACATACACACACACATATGTTTCTTTAAATTTCCAGGAATATGTAACATGTTTTATTATCTTTTTATATAGATGTCACAAAATTGTGTTCACTACTTTTTTTCTACACACACATATAGAGATTATGTCATTTCTTGCATCTTTACCACTTGTCCTTCATATTGCTTGCCATAGAGGCCCTTAAAATTCAAATAGTCTGCAAGTCCGCTTGTCAATTTGTATATCGCAGAACTCTGGGTGCTCTTTGTAGGCCACAGAACAATAGAGGCCCAATTTTCATCCTGCCAGCCCGAGAACCTGCGATCCAAAAATTGGCTAACTACGGAATGAGGGCTCCATGCATTCTCTATAAAATATTATCCCCACACTTTATAAAAGTACATATTTCGTATGTATAAAAGTAAATATCTACTTTATAAAATTACATATTTGGTATGTATAATTTATGCTGTCCAAGAACCTATAATTTGATAAATTTCAATTTCTTATGTCCAGGAGCCCTTGTTTTAAAGAAAACTAATTTGGGAATACTAAGTTTTTTGGGCTTTTGTCCACAAACCTAGGTAATAGACGTTACTACTATTTTTTTTTGTTTTTGTCCACGATCGTATGTAAAACGTATGTAAAGAAAACTAATTCGGGAATGCTACATTTTTTGGACACGAGGCCCTTAAAATTCAAATAGCCCACAAGTCCGATTGTCAATTTGTATATCACAAAACTCTAGGTGCTATTTGTAGGGCACAAAACAACAAAATCCCAATTTTCATCTCGCCAGCCCAAGAACCCGTGATCCAAAAACTGGCTAAGTATGGAATGAGGGATCCATGCATGCTCTATATATCTACTTTATAAAATTACATATTTGGTATGTATAATTTATGCTGTCCGGGAACCTATAATTTGATAAATTTCAATTTCTTGTGTCTAGGAGCACTTGTTTTAAAGAAAACTAATTCAAGAATGCTAATTTTTTTGTGCTTTTGTCCACGAACCTATGTAACAGACGTTACTACTATTTTTTTGTGTTTTTGTCCACGGGCATATGTAAAATGTATGTAAAGAAAACTGATTCGGGAATACTAAATTTTTTGGACACGAGGCCCTTAAAATTCAAATAGTCCGCAAGTCCGATTCTCAGTTTGTATATCGCAGAACTCTGGGTGCTATTTGTCCTTAAAATTCAAATAGTCCGCAAGTCCAATTGTCAATTTGTATATCACGAAACTCTAGGTGCTATTTGTCCTTAAAATTCAAATAGTTTGCAAGTCCAATTGTCAATTTGTATATCGCAGAACTCTGGGTGCTATTTGTAGGTCATGGAACAAAATAAGCCCAATTTTTAGCCAGCCAGCCCAAGAACCCACGATTCAAAAACTGCTTAAGTATGGAATGAGGGCTCCGTGCATTCTCTATATATCTACTTTATAAAATTACATATTTGATATGTATAATTTACGCTGTCTAGGAACCTATAATTTGATAAATTTCAATTTCTTGTGTCCAAGAACCCTTGTTTTAATGAAAACTAATGTGGGATATGTAACAAATGTTACTACTATTTTTTTATGTTTTTGTCCACAAGCCTATGTAAAACGTATGTAAAGAAAACTAATTTGGGAATGCTAAATTTTTTGGACACGAGGCCCTTAAAATTTAAATAGTCTGCAAGTCCTATTCTCAATTTGTATATCGTGGAACTCTGGGTGTTATTTGTAGGGCACGGAACAACAAAAGCCCAATTTTCAGCCCGCCAGCTCGAGAACCCACGATCCAAAAACTGGCTAAGTATGGAATTAGGGCTCCATGCAGGCTCTATAAAATCTCATCCCCATACTTTATAAAAGTACATATTTCGTATGTATAAAAGTAAATATTTACTTTATAAAATAACATATTTGCTATGTATGTTTTAAAGAAAACTAATTCGGGATATGTAACAGGCGTTACTACTATTTTTTGTGTTTTTGTCCACGAGCGTATGTAAAACGTATGTAAAGAAAACTAATCTCTTAAAATTCAAATAGTCCACAAGTCCCATTCTCAATTTGTATATCGCGGAACTCTGGGTGCTATTTGTAGGGCACAGAACAACAGAAGCCCAATTTTCAGCCCGCTAGCCCAAGAACCCGCGATCCAAAAACTGGCTAAGTATGGAATTGGGGCTTTTTCCAGGCTCTATAAAATCTCATCCCCATACTTTATAAAAGCACATATTTCGTATGTATAAAAGTAAATATCTACTTTATGAAATAACATATTTGCTACGTATAATTTATGCTATCCAGGAACCTATAATTTGATAAATTTCAATTTCAATTGTGTTCAGGAACCCTTGTTTAAAAAAAAACTAATTCGGGAATGCTATTTTTTTTGTGTGTTTTGTCCATGAACATGTGTAAAACGTATCTAAAATGTATGTAAAAAAAACTACTTCGGGAATGCTAAATTTTTTGTGTCCAAAAACCTTTTAAATGTTAATAATTTTTGATAAATTTCGGGAAAAACTAATTCGGGAATACTATATTCTGCATGGAAACCACATGTACTTCAACTTCCTGCCCACGTGTCTGTAATCGGTCACATTTATTCCCATTCCAACCTGGCAGGGACTACGCTGCCATGCAACACTTGTTTGAAACTTTATTGCTTTTCTTATCTAACATATTATCTTTATTATTTTTCTTATCCATAACACTATCTCTTATCTTGTCAAGAATGATGGTTGAGCATTAACCC
>SNQJ01S0279105.1:0-11296 GCA_010110895.2 Picea sitchensis | reverse complement strand
GGGTAGGCATATGGATCTACTGTTAGGTGAATATGATTTTTCCATACCTTACTTGGTCTGGCCCCTTCTACTCTTATCTTCAATTCTACTATAATCTCTTTAGGTTCATGTTATTTTGTAGTTGTGAACCTCATAGTTTCATTCTGGAACCCATACTTAAATGCTCATATTTACACACCCCCAGCATAGGGGTTTGGTGACCTCAATATTTGTTGCAACGCCTAGTTGTGTAGGTAAGGTTTGCAAAGGATATTTATCCTTTTAGGGGTGATATCAAAATGCAATTCACAAAATTTCCAAGTTTTTTGGAAATCCGTCTTCATAAGAGATATGTATCATTCAATGTTAAATTTGTACCATTGATATTTTAAGTATAAAGCATAGACCCTAGCAAGTGGTCTATGTGCCAACATTTTGTAAGATTGTTCAATAATCTCCTCATATACATATGCTAATTTTGCAATTTCCTAATCCTTTTTTGTAGTTTCTTGCATTTATTTTACTAGGTCAATTTTTATCTTGGTATTTTCATTACCGAGGACTTCTAATTTTTCATTAAAATCTACTGAGGTTAAAGAAAATTTCTCTTCCAGCAAAGTGATTACTTGGTTATGCTCAATGACAAAAACAAAGTTCTCGCCTTTTTATTCTTCTTATTTCTTCCATTGCTACTTCACCTTGAGCAATCAACAACTGTCTCATCAAAACTTTAGTTGAATTTATGGCCACAATGTGTGTTAGAATCCTCTTTTGCAGCCTATTCGAACCATATCTCCTTATCCTCTTTGAAATATGCTCAATAACATAGCTACTCTCTTCATGTACCACAAGTGTCTTTTCATCAACAAGGTTGTTGATTTCTTCTTTTCCTTTAACAATTGGAACCCCTAACAAGGTGACAGGATCTTCTTTCTATGGGGAATCTAGAATATCAAATGGCTCCTTAGCTTGGGCTAATGTATTTTCCTTTGCAGCCCTAGAAATATTTGATTCTAGTTCCTAATCTATTGAGGAGATATCCTCCTACTCCCTCTTCACACTCTACTACTTCTTATGTAATAGTTGATATAGGCTCTATAGCATCCATGGATTCTTCACCTACTAGTGTTCGCACATGTTCTAAAGCATGTGATGAGTCTTTAATACATGGTTTTGATGCTACATTTTCTTCAGGATGGATAATGAACATGTCCCATGTGACATATGGTTGTATTCTTCATAATTCATCCTAAACAAATAGCTTAATCAACCCATGGTGTGCTACAACTACTTATGCTCTTGATTGGACTTCTATATCCATCCTTTGGAGAAACTTCATTAAGTAATATGGAATGCCAATGATCCTCCAATGTCTCTAACGTTCCAAGATCTTAAAATGTTGTGCCAACCTAAAAACCTCAAATTACGATGGCATTTTGGGCAACTGTTGAGAAAACTCTATAGTAATTGCATTGATGTATCCAATGAGTATGTCAAATAATGCCATCCATATTGTTTGTTGGAATATATGCTACATGTTAGGATTAATTTGTATTAAATCCATATCTATAGGCTATCATATGTTCAATGTTCCTCCCGTGATTTTTTTTGAACTCCACAGTTGATTTTCACTTCTACAATAACCCACACTTTGTGAAATCTATAGCCTATTTCTTAATAGTTTCCTTGCTACTTCATTTGGCCAACATTGTTGATATCCATAATGATATTATAGGTTGATGATTCACACTCGTTTCTCATTCGTGGAAAATCTATTTTAGATTTGTTACTATGGTGGAGGGTTCGTGAATCTTCTGCATCCATAACTGCTCATTATTAGTTACCATTATTCACACATTGTTTATGGAGTGATAAACAATTAATTCAAGTAATAAAGCATCAATACATATGATTAAGCATTTATCAGATTGATGAAGGCATTAAAGCCATTATTTATGTTTTTGACCCAAAAGTAATTGTCTTCATTTCTAATTGTAGTTGTTTCCTTCAAAATTGGTGGCATAGATCGACATGTTAGATGATGAACTGATAGAGGGTTTATACCATCAGTATTAGTCACTCCATAGCCATATTTATAAAACATTGAATCCATTTCGCAATAGGGATTTCCTTAATAGAATGCCCTTCCATACAATCTACCTTTTCAGTCAATGTCGGCTCCAAAAACAAAATTGGTAATCTCATCAACATCTACGCTTGAAAATGACTTCAAGAACAAATTTGGTGTTCTCAATTTAATCGTGATCCTTTGATTGATTTAAAAATTGAAATTGCCCGAGAATTTGTGAATTCCCTCGGTGGGTTGTTAATTTTACTGGTTTTAAAATTGAAATTGTATGAGCCGACTCCCTTGGCATTATTTGTTTCACTCCTTTAGACTAGCACTTGGGTGTTGTTTGAAATTATGATAATTTTTGTTCAACTATGATTTGGCACTCTTGGATGATGTTTCTCCTCAATGATGCCCTGTAATGAACCAACCATGCCTCTTGACAAATTGGATTTGAGTGTGTGACATAATATTTGTGAAACCATAAAAAATTGTCCTTCCCTTCCAGCGTCCTATTAAAACAACAAGTTTCTTACTGGAAAACACTTTTAATGTGCAACAATTGTCCACATTTTCTTCATCTTTTAACACAATGATACAACACCTTGGTACTAAATTTGATGGTACTGTTCAAAATTCAAGATCTTAAAGGCTGCAAAACACACCGTCCGATATGACAACAACAATTTGAAATCTTCTTTGATGTTTTTAACTTCTTCTTGCCAAAAACGAAGTGAAAGAATCCAATTCCATTCGAGGAGACCACATACAACTGGAGTTTCTGAATATGATTGAACTTCTGATTGAAATTTGTGTGCGAGAGCCAAGAAATTTTGTGTGTAACTGAGAAATCCATGGGATATTTTTTGTGTTGTTGAGCAACATACCTCAAGTTGCTACTGTTTGATTCATTGCATTCCACACCATAGCCATAATCCCAAGTCTGTTTAAATTTTTCAGAGTGAACACAATCAGAATTAGAGATGCAGATGCTTGTTGTCCACCAGAAACACCATTTCCTTTGTTGGTCAGCGGAAGCAAAACATAGCATATAAGAGAGCATAAAATAAGCAAGATGAAACACACATTAAACCAAGCACATCATTCATACACTTGACACAGTGATTTATGTGGAAACCCAAATCGGGAAAAAACCACGGGCAATGATTATCGGTCTTATTCTTATTCAAGGGAGAACTACAATATCCTTCTTAGGCATACAATCATCCTCTCCTCACACACTCGCTGCTCTTCTCTATTCCTGTGTGAATGGCATAATTAAAAAAAAAAAAAAAAAAAACCCAACATTGGTCGCTCTAGTGACTAACATGTTCGTCGCTAGTATTGGCAATTGGTCGCAAACACCAACATGTTAGTCGCTAGAGTGACCAACATGTTAGTCGCTAGAGAGGCCAACATGTTAGTCGCTTGTATTTCCATTTTGTCGCAAAATAGGTCACTTGGTCGTTCTAGCAACTAACTGATCCTCCTTTGTTTGACCTTTTTAACTGATGGTTTGGTCGCTCTAACGAGATGAGAATGAGAGAGGGAGATGAATGTAAGACATCATTCAAGACAAATGAAGGTTTGTTTGAATGGCTAGTCATGCCATTTGGATTGAAAAATGATCCAAGTACATTTATGAGGTTAATGAATGAAGTATTGAAGGAATTTATAGGTAAATTTGTCATTGTATATCTGGATGATATATTAGTTTTCAGCAAAATAGAGGAGGAACATTTAAAGCACTTGACATTAGTGATCAGAAGATTGCAACAAGAAAAGTTGTTAATAAACTTGAAGAAAAGTTATTTTATGAAAACATAGCTCATATATTTGGGTTTTTTGATCTCTTCAAATGAATTGAAGATGGATCCAGAAAAGGTGAGATCGATCAAAGAATGGTCGTCACCCAGGAGAAAATTTGAGGTGAGAAGTTTCCATGGTTTAGCAAGTTTTTATAGAAAGTTTATCAGAAATTTTAGTGGTATATGTGCACCCATGATGGAAACTGTGAAGAAGAAACAAAAGTATTTTAATTGGACAAAGGAGGCTGAGAAAAACTTCAGAGTGTTGAAAAAGAAGATAACAGAACAACCAGTTCTGGTTTTACCAGATTTTGGAAATACATTCCAGGTAAGATGTGATGCAAGTGGAATGGCCATTGGAGCAGTTTTGAGTCAAGATAATAGGCCAGTTGCTTATTTCAGTGATAAGTTGAATGACTCTAAGGTGAAATATTCTACATATGACAACGAATTTTATGTAGTGATTCAAGCTTTGAATAAATGGAGACATTATTTAATTCCAAAGGAGTTTGTCTTGTATAGTGATAATCAAGCTCTGTGATTTATTACTAGGCAAGAGAAGTTGAATCAGAGACATGCTAAGTGGGTAGAATTCATGCATAATTTTACTTTTGTCATTAAACATATTTATGGAAGTGTTAATAAAGTTGCAAATGCTTTTAGCAGGAGAAGTTTGGTTGTACAAGAATTTCAAGTGAAGACCTTAGTGTTTGAGCACCCTAAGGAAATGTATCAGGAAAATTCAGATTTTAAGGAGGCTTACAAAGAATATTAAAATCCTTTGTTGAGGGATAACAACTCATGGTCAGAATATTTGATCCAAGATGGATTTTTTTTTAAGGAAGCCAATTGTGCATAACAAGATGTTCAATGAGAGATAATTTGTTGAAAGAAAAAAATAGTGGAGGTCTAGTCAGACACTTCGGTCATGAAAAAGCATTTGCGCAGTTGAGTAGTTTATATTATTGGCTAGGTATGAGGGCATATGTGAAGAAATTTGTAGACCGATGCAAGATTTGTCAACATGCAAAAGGGAAGGGACAAAACACAGGTTTGTATCAACCATGGCCTATTCTAGAAAGGCATTGGGATGCAATTAGTATGGATTTTGTATTGGGATTACCTAGAACCCATAAGGGAATTGATTCCATATTTGTCGTGGTAGATAGATTTTCCAAGATGACACATTTCATACCCTGCCAGAAAACAAATGATGCTACACACATAGCCAATTTGTTTTTCAGAGAAGTTGTGAGATTACATGGATTGCCCAAAAGCATAGTTTCAGATAGGGACACTAAGTTTGTAGGACACTTTTGGAGGACTCTATGGAAGAGGCTAGGAACTAAACTATATTTTAGTTCAACATATCACCCTCAGATAGACGGATAGACTAAAGTGGTGAAAAAAAGTCTACGAAATTTGTTAAGGAGTTTAGTCACTGAACGAGGTCGTTAGTGGGATCAGATTCAGGCACATACAAAATTTTCATTTAACAATTCAGTTAATAGAAGAACTGGAAAAATTCCATTCGAGATAGTATATGGAAGACAACCGAGAGGGGTTGCATAATTGAGAGAATTGAAACAAGATGAATTTAGGAGCGCTGGAGCAGAAGATTTTTCTATAGAAGTGAAAATACTTCATGATCAAGTTAAGAGGCAGATACAGGATAGTAATCAAAAGTATAAGGAAAGAGTTGATCAGAAAATAAGTGAAGTTCAATTTGAAGTGGGAGATGAAGTTTTAGCTCATTTGAGAAAGGAAAGGTTTCCCAAAGGAACATATAATAAGTTGAATATGAAAAAGATAGGACCATGCAAGATCTTTAGAAAATTTGTAGCAAATTCTTATGAGATAGAGTTGCCAGACAATGTTGGGATATCATTGATATTCAACATTGTAGATTTGTATCATTATAATAGAGATGAAACAGGAGAATTGGATGATCAGGAAGAGATTCAGTGTGAAGAACAGATTCCCAGAATAGAAAAACCTCAGATGGACAAAATTTTAGAACAAAGAGTTGGAAGGAAAACCAGAAGAAAGATGTATCCTAAATATTTAGTGAAGTGGAATGATCACCCTGTGGAAGATTCAAGTTGGATAACTGAACTTGATATTTTTAAGCATGGAAAAACAATGCAAGAGCTCATGTACAGAAGTCCATGAATATTTTGGCTAGAGGAGTAAGATGCAGGAGCATCGCTATCACATCAAAAGGAAGCGGAGGTGGAAGCGAAGTCAACACCTCAACGCATCGAAGGAGCCAAAACCGACCTTAACCAACATGGTAGAGGTGTGGAGATCTTTTTGATTTTCTTGTTAATTAATTTAGAGTATGTGAAGTTGAGCCACCGTTTGAAATGACGAAGAGATTGTAAATCCTTACACGACTGTAAAATATTATAGGTGTAGGATAATTTCCCTGATTAGTCATTAGGTTGCATTTAATTGAGTAGGTAACCGCTAGAGTAGGAAGTGATAGGTTTAGATAGAAGGAAGAAGAGTGAGGAGGCTCTGGGTCCTTAGAAAAGTTTTTCATTGTTTTTGTGTTTGTAGGAGATAGCGACTGTAATTATGGTTTTTATTTGAAATGAATAGAACAGAGAAAATTTACCAAAATTGTACAGTGGTGATACTGTTTGATTGTTAATTATGTATTCTGTGAATGTATGATGTTCATAGTGAATGAATGAATAATTGAATAAGTTTCAATTAGTTCTCTTTTGTAATTTATGCAAGGAGTGCATCCAGAGCACAAGGAGTGCGTGTGAGGGAGTCTTTTTGAACTCAAAGTTCAGAAGAGATAGCGAGGGACTTTCGTATGGAGAGTGTGCATATTGAGTGCAAGGAGTGTGTGTAGAAGAAAACTTATTTTAAAGTTTGAAAGCTCAAGAAGTTGAGCGCGGAGTATGCTAGGAGGGCATCAGAAAGCCTTTTGAAAAAGATGCAGAGTGCAAGTGTGCGCTAGGGCTGAGGTTTAATTTCTTTTGCCATAAGCTCAGGAGTAGTAGTTATTTTAATCCTCGAGAGAAAAAACTTAGAAAAATTTCTAAGTTTTGAAGAGTTGAAGTGTTCAAAGGTGGAGCGCAGAAATTGAAAGTTCGAAGAAATAATAAGTACAGAGGATTAAGCAGGAGAAATCCTTCAGAAAAGAATTTTGAAGACTGGATAAGATCAAGGGTTAAGGTTTATACAGGAGGAGGCAAAATATTTCAACCCGTTAGATATAGGAGAAGTCATGCACTAATTAACCGTGAAGATCTTTCAGAATTTCACAAACTAGAAGGTTTGCAAAGAGTAGAGTGAAATTTGCGAAATCCAAAATCATGAAACAATCGTGGCCATTCGATTGAGGTAGGAAACGTGGTGAGATATCAGCATTTCACTGACTTGTAGAGTGGAAAGGTCAAAGGGCAGAGTTGTGAGGATTCGTGAAATCTGAATTCGCGATTTGATCAGAGCCGTTGGATAGAGGAGAGATATGGACCGTTGATTCATTTCGAGGGAAGGAGATATCAGGAGTTCAGATATTGGGAGAAGTGAGGTTAGCGGTCCTCCAACTTCGAGAAACGTGAAGGGGAAAATAGGACTGTCAGATCACAGGGATTGTGGATCGTTGATATGGCGAGCAGAACTCGGAAGTTTAGGTTTTGGAAGGACAAGCAAGCTAACTTCATGAAACACAAAATCATGAAAAACTTGGGAGATTGGCCTTGGGTCATAGCTGGGGGTCATATGGATGGAAGATAAGGGAGGAGATAGCATGCGCTAGGCCCCTATTAGTGTTTCAAAATTGGAGAGTCGGGGGTTGTCTCACATACGATTACCCGACACGTGAAATCATGAAACGCCTTTTGAGGATAGGCATGTGGTCACAAGGCGTGGTCATGTGGAAAAAGGATTGCGCTTAGCACTGGTTCATGCAGGAGAAATTTTTCAAAGACCCGTGAATTTTTCTTGTAGGTTTCAGTAGGAAATCAAGGAGCTGCTTCAGCTTAGATATTTTCTTGAAGATCCTAAGACTAGGAGGTCACGTAGCCCTTTGGGGAGAAGGGGGGTCTGCACCAGCCAAGTTATTGTGTTTTTCTTGTGTTTTATTTATTAACAAGTAGTTGGTGCATTACTCAAACAAAAAGACATTATTAACCACTTGTAATGACCTTGCTTCATCTTGAAGGTAGTTTCCAAGTGTCTTCTTCTTTGATCTATTCAAGTAATTTTCTTTGGTTGTTGCAACTGATCTAGCCATTAATATAGGGAAAAGGACAAGCATCTCAATCTAACCACTGCAAATCCTAATATGGTGAATACATGAAATGACATAGATTTTTAATATGATTTAATCATATTGGAGCCTACATGTTATCACAAACCAATACTCTCAACCAATGTGGGATAGTAAGTTCTTTTTATATCTAGGTATTTATGTTATATAAGCAACTCCAAGACACACATAGGTGTATTTGACCTATTTTTGTATCTAATTTTTTTTTACAATTGACAGAAATATTAAAGATGTATTAAAGGTAGTAGAAGTCGGGTCATCCCATAAAGCTCCAACAAGGATATGACCTTGAAAATGAAAGGTGTGATGTGTTAAAAAAATGAAAATAATACATGAAGGCGGTTATACACCCAAACCTATCATAGGAAAAGGATATTTTATATATGGAGAGGGATATCATAGACCATTTCCACGCATGAAATTTTTAAGAGATAGAGATAAAAAAGGGGCAAAGAGAACCTAGGAGCATCTCTTGGGTTATACCCCTCTTATATATGGGAGCAATGGGGTATAACACTTTCATTTCAACTTGGTGGAGGAAATAGATTGCGATGGGAGGAACATGGTTTTGGGGGAACATGACCCGCAACATATTTATATGGCATGCCAAGTTTGATCCAATTAGAGAACACATTCATATAATTGTGTTATGAGTTAAAATTCCTTGTATACCCCTCTAATTCTTAGAACCCAATATCTTCAAAATTATTGGGTATTCTCTCGAGAGTCACCTAAACACTAACCCTAAGAAAACATAAACAAAGAAACATCAATTGGAGATATTTTTGTAGTGGTGGACATCCACTAGGGCCTCCCAAACATCATCATGATAAAGGTTTGTGAACGTCACTTCATGTAGACCTTATATTATAAGAATGTTCCCTTTTGGTGCTCACTTTTTTCTCTCTCATGATCATATGAAAATCAATTTCCCACTCAATAAGAACTGTTAGAAAAACAGGACCGTGGAGCAATAAAATAAAGCAAATGCATAAACAAAACAAAAAAGATACACAATACAATAGAGACACAGATTTACATGGTTCATCCAGTGTGGGCTACATCCACCAGAGAAATTGCCAGGTCCTTGTTTTATTATTATCCAACAAATGAAGGGATACAACCTACAACAAACCTGTTGTAACTTCCTCTTCTTTCTCTCACAGTCTCCTCTCTCAGAATAAAATACTCACCATAATGCATAGCCACAATACACCTCCCTCATAACAAAGGGTTGCCTTCTAGGGAAAAAAACCCTAACATAATTTCTACCATTAGATCTGCGACCTTATAATGAACGGTCTAGATTTACAATGAAATTACAATATGCATTTACAAGGCAATTTTTTCCTTCGGGAGCTTCACACCCGAACTCCCTAGCCAAGGGGATAGCCCCCCCGAACTCCACAGAGAGGGTACCCCCCCTCTGCACTCCCCCGCATGGAAGAGTGTACATACTTCTGGGGTGTAAAGTCTTCATGGGGTATAAACATGGCTAAAAAACACAAGACCTCTGAATCATGAAGATAATCAGGCTCCACAACCAACAATTTTCCACTTGGAGACTGACCTCAACAACTCCACCACTGCTGTATATGCTGGACTCAGAACCTTCTTGGACATGGAAAATTTCTCATCTTCATCTTCATTCTTGAATACCAACTGAAACTGAGAAGGAACTCAGTTTCTCTCTGGTTACTCCCTTTGTTAACATGTCTGCAGGATTCTGGCTAGTGTGTATCTTTTCAAACTTCAAATGTCCATCTTCCAAGGCAGATCATATGAAGTGGTACCTCAATTGTATATTCTTAGTCTTCGAATGGAAGGATGAGTTATTTGCAAGATGAATTGCACTCTCACTGTCATAGTACAACTTGCTATTCTCCTCCTTCTTTCCCAATTCCTCCATAAAACTCTGTAACCAAATCATCTCTTTACTAGCCTCTGTAGTAGCAACATACTCTGCCTCTGTTTTTGAATGTGCAACAACCTTTTGCAGTTTCAAAATCCAACTTACTGTTGTTCCACCTATAGTAAAAACATACCCTGTGGTGCTCCTCCTGTTGTCTTTATCACCTACCATATCTGAATCAATATATCCTTGTAGAAAAGTGTTTGAACCTCCAAAACATAATGCATGAGTAGCAGTACCTCTCAAATACCTGAGAATCCACTTTACTACCTCCCAATGTTCTTTACCTGGATTGTTCATATACCTGCTCACAACTCCCACTGCATGTGTAATATATGATCTTGTGCAAACCATTGCATACATCAAGTTGCCAAATGCTAATGAATAAGGGACCTTGGACATGTATTCTATCTCCTCCCGTGTCTTGGGACACATTTCCTTAGTTAATTTGAAATGGCTGGCAAAAGGTGTACTAACTGGTGTGTACTCACCTTAAGATAATGTCAATTTGCAATTTTTTCTATCTCTTGTTATTCTCATGCCAAGGATTTTCTTTGTAGCACCTAAATCCTTCATCAGAAATGAATTGGATAATTTCTTCTTGAGCACATTTATATCATGCATATTAGACCCTGCAACAAGAATGTCATCTACATACAATACAAAGGTAATATAGCTTCCATTTTCTAGCCTTTTAAAATAAACACAATGATCATAACGACCTCTACTATAACCCTGTTCGGTCATAAACCTGTCAAACTTCAAATACCACTGCCTTGGAGCTTGCTTTAGGCCATACAATCTATTCTTCAATCTGCATACCAAATTCTCCTTCCCTTTGACCTCATACCCCTGTGGCTACTGCATATAAATCTCTTCCTCCAAATCCCCATGGAGAAAAGTTGTTTTGACATCTAACTGTTCAAGATGCAAATATTCTACTTCCACAAGACTTAAAATAGTTCTAATTGAAGTCATTTTAACAGCAAGATAAAACATTTTATCAAAATATATACCTTTATTTTGTGAAAACCCCTTTACAACAAGTCTAGCCTTGTACCTCTTTTCTCCTCCAACTTCTTCCTTCAACTTGTAAACCCATTTATTCTGCAATGCTCTTTTTCCCACAGGAAGCTGAACCAAGTCCCAAGTCTGGTTATTTTCCAAGGAATCCATTTCCTCTTTCATGCCTTGCTCCCACTTCTTTTTGGTGTCTACCTGCATTGCCTCTTCAT
>SNQJ01S0279104.1:8378-19674 GCA_010110895.2 Picea sitchensis | reverse complement strand
GTTAGTTCATACCTGTAACATTACAAAGGTTTGGAGAAGGAATTTGCAGTGCTTGATGGTTACATTGTGTATAAGACATCAGAAAATTTCCACCCATACCACTTTAAGCCCAAAAATCCTCTGGGAAGGCCTCCAAAATCCCTATCAAAGACCACGTTGTGCTTCTGCTAAGAGCACGTTGCGCTTCTACAAGTTTTGAGTAACCAACTTCAATATAGGATTCTGAACAAATGGGAATGTAATTTTGAACCCTGGAGGAGGATTTTGTTAATAAAATACCAAGACACAATAACCTCTCTCAGTTTTTTAATATACTTTATGGTTTGGGATATGTACTATCTTCTTAGAGGCCTATGCTTTCAGAAAATAAAACACTCTGGTTTTTTCATGTTTTAGCCATATTTTCTTTTTGTTTTTTCCTAACAATAGGGAAGGAATTTTTGAAAACCAAGAGAGGTTTTTACCAAGGACATATTAAAAAACAATAAACTCTCTAAGTTTCTAAATATACGATATCTTTTTGGATATATTCAATTCTCTTAGAGGCCTAGTTTTTCAGGAAATAAAGCACTATGTTTTTCCTATTTTAGTCATGTTTTCTTGGCGTGTTTTCCTAACAAATGAAAGTGATTTTTTGAAAACCAAGAGACTTTTTTGTCAAGGACATATTCAAAAAAAAAAACCTCTCTCAGGTTTTACACAGGTTTTATTGTCTTGTAGTTATAGGTGTCACTTTGATACCTATTTTTCACAAGTCCGCGAGGCCAGAATTGTTGCGCTTATGGGAAGTCACTTTTGGAACTAATTTTGCAGAGGTAAAATTGTTGTTTTGCATGGTTTAAAGGATCAAGGGTATAATATACATCTCAATGCTTCCTCACATGTCATCAAAAGCCTCCAAAAACTCCAAACCCTCTAGTTCAAACTTAGAGAGGATGAAACACTGAGTTGTCATTTACGCCATGATAACATTGTCCTACAAGCCAAGATGAAATTTATATAGTGTTAGGTTGATGATATTAACTGCCACCAATAAAAGTCTATGGATTCAATTGAAACACCACGAAAATCCTAAGTCAAAATCCCCCGGGGAATAGGGAGAAGCTTCTAAAGCTAATCCACCCCCTCCTTCGCAAGTTTAGTCATAAAGGGCAATTTCTTTTTGTTTGCAGTGGGACCTGCAAAATATTAGGTGTGGGGGTAATGTTGGGCCCGAGACATGATCACTTTTATCATGGTTATTATGCACTTTTTCCACATGTACATATGCGTTTTTCATCTTTTAAAGGACCTTTTTGAAGAATTTTATGATAAAACAGTATGATCAGCACAAGGTACGTGTAATTCATGTTTAATGATTGTATCAAGTATAATTCAACATGTTTTAAGATTTCCAAGAGCTAATTCACGTTTTTCTGGTGTTACAGGGAAAAAACGCACTACGTTTCTAGTTCCGGCACTTGATCCGACACTCATTCAGGCACTCCATCTGACACTCCATCCAGCACCTCTTCTTGCACAAAAACGAAGGGCAATTTGGCGGTTATGGTCTTGGCGGCCAGTGGGGGGCGAATCCGAGACATTGGTTTTGTTCATGCTTATCCCCTCCAACTACTGAACTCTTGACAGCTCGATTTTGGGTTGTTATGGTGGGTGATTATTGGCTAGCTTTGTTTCGGCAGTTAGGGCACCATTAATGAAATTTGCCAATTTTAGAAGTGGTTTGAACCTCGTGTGGTTGACCACTTGGTCTGTAAACATTATAAATACCATCGTGGTGGTCAGATAATTGTTAGGAAGTAGAAGAAGTCGTGTGTTAGAGCCAAAAACGATTTTGGCTCTGTTTTTGCATTTTTCAATTGCCAGAATTGTATAAAACTGTGTTTCTGCATTTTAATGGTGAATTCCTTTTGTTGATCTCATGGTGTGCTTTTAGGGAGTGACCACGACTTGCTGGGGGGGCCACCAACAGTCTGGTAACTGTTCTTTGTGTTTGTTTATGTATTTCATAGATTAATTGTTCTCTTTATTTCTTGTACATGCATTTCTATTTTGTTAATTAGTTTGTTGTTATAATTTAATTTGCTTTGACTCTCTTTTGCAGGTTAGTATGATGAATTGTGTTAGTATGCATTAATCTCATAGTTAGGAACGGATCTGCAGACTCCTAGACTAACCCCATGTGTAGTTAAATACTAGATTATGTTTTTATCTAAGATTTTAGAATCAAGTTTAAAACAGAGTTTTGGATAGCATAGAATATCATTTTAATTTGGGTTTTTGATGCAGGCGCACCCGCTAGGCACGTCTGCACAAAGGACCTTCTCTCCTTTCTTGGCCCGAAGAACTCAAAGGTTCCCTAATTTCCCTATCGGGAAATATTCCACCCACAACAACTAAACACAGGGCCTCCCCTTCTTCTTTCGGGGTTTGGATACCTGTGATATTCCAGCAACTTGGATCACCGATCCCTGATGTGCTCCTTTGTTTCTTTTAGCCCCACCTGGCTAAGTCTTTAGTCCACACGACTGGCTTCTATAAGACCACAGCCTTATACCCCTTTCGTCGAGGTTTCTGACTTCAAAAATCCTGATGCGCTCAAATGCCCGTTAGCCTTCTAGGCTAAGCTCTTTGTCTACGTGACCTCCTCTATATGACCATAGTCATATCCCTCATCGGAGTTTCGGACATTCCGATGTCAAAATACAATTGTCTCCAGGACTTGCGATTCCCCAAATTTCGACGCGCCTTTTCCATGATAGCCCTCCTGACTATAGGCCTTGGCCCATATGACCGTTCACCCGTGACCGCAGTCTTATCCCCGTCGGGGCTATGGGTTTTCAAATTCTACAAAACACTTGCCCACGGGATTCCCAATTCACCGTTCTACTGACAGCTGACTCCCTTAATGGCACTTCCCACCTTTCCAACGTGCTGACAACTGGCTTCCACTCATCGGGGTTTCGTGGTTCGCTATTCCAAAATGCGTAACCACTTTGTCATTAGGATCACCGATATCCTGATGACCCAAACACCGATGGACAACCTACTCATCGGGACTTTTCCCGATGACGCTGATTGCCTCCACGCGTCCTCCTCCGATGGACGGTCCCGATTTCTTCGGGGTTTCGCGACTTGCGATGTCCTAATTTTCTTGTCCTCAAGAACTCCGATTCCCCGATGATGGATGTCTCGATGCCTCTTCAGAATACTGACGCATGTCCTGTCGAGATCAAAGGCTAGGATTTCCGTCGGTGTTTCGAGACTCGAAAGGTCTCAAACTTCTGAACTTCTGAAACCCTGATGCCTAACACAGACTTAAACCCTGTGCAGCTTCTGTCCAATCGGACGGTTGACGGTTAGCCAGATGATCATCCAACGGCTCACGGTGTCCTGAGATTAAACTCCTGGTGTGGTCGTAACTTCCTCGCTACTTCTGATGGATCTAACGGCTGACGGGATTTTCACTAGTTCCCTCCACAAGATCTTGACCGTCGCTCCTCTTCCTTGAGGATTTCTTGATGTGAAACCTTCTGTGCAGTCCTTCAACAGATTTGAAGGCTTAACTCCTCCTGATATTTCTCCAGCTTATCCGTCTCTTAGAAAAGAGAACCCTTTGCTCACACTCCTTACGGCAACCTGCAAACACTTCAAGTGTTCGGTTTTCTTTGACTCTACGCACGCCTGCAGCAGCAGTCCTCTAAAGCTTCTGCTCAGATTCACAACTGATACTTCCTTCTGCCTACACACTCCTTGCATAGCTCCAGCAACCCAATTTCACTTATGGGTGAATAAGAACAAGAGTTAAACTAGCTGAGCCTCCATCAACGCACTCCTTGCGGATGGCTTCAACTGCACTCCTTGCAGGAATCCTTGCTCAGATAGAGAAACAATTGAAACTCACTTCTTCTACTTCCTCTCAGACTTCAATCTCAACACATGAAATCATATATACATCATAACATCAAATGCATGACAGGAAGTAAATACTCATGAGCATTAGCATTCAACATACATACACAGAGAATAACACAAAACCATGAATTTGAATCAATCTTTCTCTATTAATCCAAATATCAGTACATGGGTGTTTCTACACAACTATCTGCTTCTCTTCTATGTTATAATGCTTCTAACTATTCCTTGAATAATGTTACCATGCACAATGAGGGTGTCTATATCCGTTTTCCCTCCTTCTTTCTGAAACTATCTAATCTATGAATTCAAGTCTATCTACTTGCATTAACTAATTTAAATGCCTCCTATCTACTAAGGACGAGAGCGAATCGCTCAAGGTCCAATACAATGCATAAGTACACCCCTTATTAACTATCACATTTAAGTTTGGCGCATCCATTCTTCAAAAGTTGAAACAATTTGACATATGCTCAAAACGTGTGGCGCTTGCCCCCACGCTCACTTGATGTTGACGATGCTCCTGCATCATACTCCCTTGCTTGAAAATTTTCATGGGCTCCTGTCCATGAGCTCCTGCACGGTGTATCCATGCTTCTGAATCTCTTCTTCAGTCTCCCAGTTGGCATCTTCAACTGGATGACCCTTCCATTTGATCAGATATTCAAAATATTCCTTCCTTCTGGTTTTCTTATCCACTCGTTTATCCAGTATCTGTTCCATCTGTGGCATCTCTGCAACTTGAATCTGCTTCTGCCACTGAACCTCTGATTGTTTATCACTTGTTCTTGCTTCCTCATCTTTATATGGATATAAATCTGCGACATTGAATATCGGAGAAATTCTGATCCCATCGGGTAATTCAATCTCATAAGCATTTTCTCCCATTTTCTTCAAGACCTTGCATGGTCCGATTTTCTTCATCTTCAATTTGTTGTATGTTCCTCTCAGAAACCTTTCTCTCCTCAAGTGCACCAGAATTAATTCACCAACCTCGAACTGAAGGTGTCTCTTCTGTTGGTCGGCTCTGCGCTTATATTTGTGACTTGAATCTAGCAGTCGTTGCTTCACCTGGCTATGAAGTTCTTTCATCGCCTCTACGAACTCTTCGGCACTTGCGCTCCTAGTTGCAGTCTGTTCCGAATCCCTTAATTCAGAAACTCCTCTTGCCTGCGTGCCATATAAAATTTGGAATGGGATTTTTCTTGTGCTTCTGTTCACTGAGTCGTTATAGGAAAACTCTGCATGCGGCAATACATTGTCCCAACTGTTGTGGTGCTCCGTCACCAAGCTTCTCAGCAAGTCTCCTAGACTTTTGTTTACCACTTCTATTTGTCCATCCGTCTGAGGATGATAAGAAGAACTAAACATCAAGTTAGTCCCCAGCTTCTTCCATAATTTCCTCCAAAAGTGTCGTAAAAAATTTGTATCTTTGTCTGAAACAATACTCCTTGGTAAGTCGTGAAGTCGAACGACTTCTTTGAAAAACAGATTCGCGATGTGCGTCACATCACTGGTTTTCTGACATGGGATAAAATGTGCCATCTTGGAAAATCTATCCACTACTACAAAGATCGAATCAAATCCTCTTTGCATCCTTGGCAATCCCAATATGAAATCCATGCTAATTTCATCCCACGACTTCTCAGGTATGGGAAATGGTTGATAGAATCCTGCATTCTTCTTTCTCCCCTTCGAATGCGGGAAAATTTTGCATCTGTCCACAAACCTTTTGACCTCTGCTCGCATCCCTAGCCAAAAGTATAACTCACTCAGCTTCGCGAATGTCTTATCATGACCCAAGTGTCTGCCCAAGCCTCCACTGTGTTTCTCCTTTAACAAATTCTCTCTCATGGAGCAATTTGGAATACACAATTGATTGCCTCTGAACAATAATCCTTCTTGGATCATATAGTCTGTCCAAGGGCTTCTGTCTCTGAGAACTGGGTTCTCAGCTGCTTCATATGCCTCCTTAAAATCTTGGTCATCTGCATACATATCCCTGAGATCATCAAAGCCTAACGTCCTGACTTTGAACTCCTGCAACAGTAAACATTTCCTGCTCAAAGCATCAACAATTTTGTTAGCAGTACCCGAAATATCCTTAATTACAAAAGTGAAATTCTGCATGTATTCGACCCACTTAACATGCCTTTGATTCAACTTCTCCTGTTGAGTCACAAATTGTAATGCATGGTTATCACTATATAAAACAAATTCCTTTGGAATCAAATAGTGCCTCCATTTTTTCAATGCCTGTATGATGGCATAGAATTCATTATCATACGTGGAGTACTTTTCTTTTTCCTCATTCATCTTTTCACTAAAATATGCAATCGGTCTGTCCTCCTGACTTAAGACCACCCCTATGGAAAACTCGCTTGCATCACATTTTACCTAAAATGTCTTTTGAAAATCCAGAAACACTAGAATTGGTTTTTCCGTAATCTTCCGTTTCAACAAATTGAAACTCTTCTCAGCCTCTTCAGTCCAGTGAAAATATTTATGTATTTTCTTCACTGTATCCATCATTGTTGCGCTAATTCCACTGAAATTCCTAATGAATTTTCGGTAGAAACTAGCCAATCCGTGAAAACTTCTCACCTCAAATATGTTCCTCGGTGATGGCCAATTCTTAATTACCTCCACCTTATCTGGATCCATCCTCAACTCATTTTCTGAAATAACAAATCCCAAATAAATGAGTTATGTCTTCATGAATGAGGACTTCTTCATGTTTATCAGCAGCTTCTCTTGCTGTAATCTCTTCATCACAATGGCTAAATGATTCAAATGTTCAGCCTCTATTTTACTGAAAATCAGTATATCATCCAGATATACGATAACAAATTTTCCGATGAAATCCTTCAGGACTTCATTCATCAACCTCATAAAGGTACTCGACGCATTCGTCAAGCCAAACGACATGACTAGCCATTCATACAACCCCTCGTTTGTTTTGAAGGCTGTCTTCCACTCATCGCCTTCCCTCATGCGAATCTGGTGATATCCACTCTTCAAATCAATCTTTGAAAAAAATCTTGCTCCACTTAAGCAATCCATTAAATCATCCATGCGCGGCAATGGAAATCTGTACCTAATGGTCATCTTGTTGATGGCCCTTGAATCAGTGCACATCCTCCAGCCTTCATCTTTCTTTGAACTGAGTACTTTCAGAACAACACACAGACTCAAGCTTTCCCTGACCAAACCTTTGTCCAACAACTCCTGGACTTGTCTTTTGACTTCTTCATTCTCCTGCGGCATCAATCTGTATGCTGCTTTGTTTGGAAAACTGACTCCTGGTATGAGATCAATGTGATGACTCACACTTCTCATCGGTGGCAACGAACGAGGTAATTCGTCCACTACAATATCAGCGAACTCTTCCAGCAGTCCCTGAACTTCTTCTGGCAAATCATCCACTCTTGTGCTAGTCAGAACAATCTTCGGTTTTCTGACCACAAAGAATTATGGATCCTCCTTTTTCTTCACTTCCGTAAGAAGTTCCTTCCCACTCATGAGAAGTATAGTGTTACCTACTTCCGGCTTCACTTCCTTATCCTCAATTGGATGCAGCATATGGGTTCTCCCATTCTTCTCCAGGGTGTATGTGTTCATCCTCCCATCATGAATCACATTTCTATCATATTTCCATGGCCTACCCATCAATNTGTAGCCATGAAACTTTGTATGGACTCAGGTGATCAGTCGTCTCCAGCTCCAGCTTTTCTACCATCTCGGTTGAAACAAGATTATCTGTTCTACCGCTGTCCACAATGACCTTGCATGCTCTGTCTTTGGTCTTGCAAGCTGTTCTGAAAAGTCTGGTCCTTTGGACTGAACTTTCCACTTCTTTCTCTGGTGTCAAAAGGACTTTTCGCATCACCAGTGATATTTCGCCTTCAACATATTCTGCCTCAACATCTCACCTCTGTGCCTCGGCAATGTGAGTCTCTCCACTGTCCTTATTTTTCTCTGGACACTCGAATGACCTGTGCCCATTTTTTCCACACGTGAAGCATGTGATTACTCCACCTGTTCCTCTTCCTCTACCTCTGGTACGAGGAAACATATTGTTATCAGCATATCCTCCTCTCTGTTCAGTATGTTTCCCTCTCTGCTCAACATGTTTTCCTCGCTGTGAACTTCCACCTCTCTCGTTCCTAGTTTGAGCCTTTTTCCAGTCGTCCTTGGGCTTCTGATATTTATCTTGGGCAACTGATTTGCCTTTGGTCTGACTTCTGCCTCGCCCTCGCTGACCTTGCTTACGGCTAAGCTTCTCTTCAGCTTTCAAAGCCATTTGATAGGAATCCTCCACCGTTTAGATGGTTGCCATACTCATTTCATCCTGAATCTCATATCTCAGGCCATTCATATATCTGGCCACTTTTTCGTCATTGCTTTCGCAATGACCTGCCCTGATATTCAACCTGTAAAATTCCTTGGTATACTCCTTTACTATCATCAGCTTCTATCTCAGGTTCTTCATCCTCCTGAACAGAGTGATTTGATAATCTCTGGGAATGAATTTTTCCTTCATTTTTGCAATCATCCTGTCCCAGCTTTTGATCTTTTGCTTGCCTTGGCAACGTTTGTTCGCTTGTAGTTCATCCCACCACAAGGATGCATGTCCTTTCAATCTCGTGATGGCATGCTTGACCTTCTTTTCCTCTTCGATATCTTCATAGTCGAAGTAAGTGTCTAGAGCTCTAATCCAATCTAGAAGCTCTTCCACATCCAGATTTCCCTCATAAACTGGAATGTCCATTTTTACCTTTGCACCCATTCTTGCAATAGCTTTTAATAAGCGTTCATTTGCTGCATCTTCCGCTGGGGTTTCTTCTCCTCCCTATCCAGCATCATCTTCATTTTCAGAATCACTTATATCTCCTGCCTCATCTTTCCTCCTCTCTCTTATCCCCATATCCACAATCATAGAGCGTAATTTATGCAGTTCTCTTTCTACTTCTAGATTCTGCACTTGCCTACCCCTTCCTCTAAGTGTTTCCCTTTCCTCCTCTGGATCGAGTGATTGTCTGTCTCTTCTCCTCGACGGCATGGCAAATTTCTTCTTCTCTGCTACAGAAAGCAAAGAATTTTTCTTGCTCTGATACCACTTGATGCAGGCGCACCCGCTAGGCACGTCCGCACACAGGACCTTCTCTCCTTTCTCGGCCCGAAGAACTCAAAGGTTCCCTAATTTCCCTATCGGGAAATATTCCACCCACAACAACTAAACACAGGGCCTCCCCTTCTTCTTTCGGGGTTTGGATACCTGTGATATTCTAGCAACTTGGATCACCGATCCCCGATGCACTCCTTTGTTGCTTTTATCCCCACCTGGGTAAGCCTTTAGTCCACACGACCGGCTTCTATAAGACCACAGCCTTATACCCCTTTCGTCGAGGTTTCTGACTTCAAAAATCCTGATGTGCTCAAATGCCCGTTAGCCTTCTAGGCTAAGCTCTTTGTCTACGTGACCTCCTCTATATGACCATAGTCATATCCCTCATCAGAGTTTCGTACTTTCCGATGTAAAAATACAATTGTCTCCAGGACTTGCGATTCCCCGAATTCCGACGCGCCTTTTCCACGATAGCCCTCCTGACTATAGGCCTTGGCCCATATGACCGTTCACCCATGACCGCAGTCTTATCCCCGTCAGGGCTACGGGTTTTCAAATGCTACAAAACACTTTCCCACGAGATTCCCGATTCGTCATTCTACTGACAGCTGACTCCCTTAATGTCACTTCCCACCTTTCCAACGTGTTGACAACTAGCTTCCACTCATCAGGGTTTCACGGTTCACGATTCCAAAATGCGTAACCACTTTTTCATCAGGATCCCCGATATCCCGATGACCCAAACACCGATGGACGACCTCCTCATCGGGACTTTTCCCGATGACGCTGATTGCCTCCACGCATCCTCCTCCGATGGACGATCCCGATTTCTCCAGGGTTTCGCGACTTGCGATGTCCTAATTTTCTTGTCCTCAGGAAATCCGATTCCCCGATGTCGGATGTCCCGATGCCTCTCTGGAATACTGACACATGTCCTATCGATATCAACGGCTAGGATTTTCGTCGGGTATTCGAGACTCGAAAGGTATCGAACTTCTGAACTTCTGAAACCCCGATGCCTAACACAGACTTAAACCCTATGCAGCTTCTGTCCAATCGGACGGTTGACGATTAACCAGATGATGATCCAATGGCTCACGGTGTATTAAGCTTAAACTCCTGGTGTGGCTGTAACTTCCTCGCTACTTCTGATGGATCTGACGGCTGACGATATTTTCACGAGTTCCCTCCACAAGATCTTGACCGTCGCTCCTCTTCCTTGAGGATTTCTTGATGCGAAACCTCCTGTGCAGTCCTTGAACAGATTTGAAGGCTTTACTCCTCCTGATCTTTCTCCATCTTCTCCATCTCTTAGAAAAGAGAACCCTTTGCTCGTACTCCTTACAGCAACCTGCAAACACTTCAAGTGTTCGGCTTTCTTTGACTATGCGCACGCCTACAGCAGCAGTCCTCTAAAGCTTCTGCTCAGATTCACAACTGAGACTTCCTTCTTATTGCACACTCCTTGCACAGCTCCAGCAACCCAATTTCACTTCTGGGTGAATAAGAACAAGAGTTAAACTATCTAAGCCTCCATCAACGCACTCCTTGCGGATGGCTTCAACTGCATTCCTTGCAGGAATCCTTGCTCAAATAGAGAAACAATTGAAACTCACTTCTTCTACTTCCTCTCAGACTTCAATCTCAACACATGAAATCATATATATAGAATAACATCAAATGCATAACAAGAAGTAAATACTCATGAGCATTAGCATTCAACATACATACACAGAGAATAACACAAAACCATGAATTTGAATCAATCTTTCTCTATTAATCCAAATATCAGTACATGGTTGTTTCTACACAACTCTCTGTTTCTCTTCTATGTTCTAATGCTTCTAACTATTCCTTGAATAATGTTACCATGCACAGTGAGGGTGTCTATATCCGTTTTCCCTCCTTCTTTCTAAAACTGTCTAATCTATGAATTCAAGTCTATCTACTTGCATTAACTAATTTAAATGCCTCCTATCTACTAAGGACGAGAGTGAATCACTCAAGGTCCAATACAATGCATAAGTACGCCTCTTCTTAACTATCACATTTAAGTTTGGCGCATCCATTCTTCAAAAGTTTAAACAATTTGACATATGCTCAAAATGTGTGGCGCTTGCCCCCACGCTCGCTTGATGTTGACGATGCTCCTGCATCAGTTTTAATTGACAAGGATTTGATGGATGGATAGGGTTAATTCTAGTTTTTATTGATAGATTGTTTATTTTAGTTTTAGATAGATCTTTCTTACTT
>SNQJ01S0279101.1:0-11296 GCA_010110895.2 Picea sitchensis | reverse complement strand
TGCTAGTTGCACCACTACAACCTGTGTATACTCGCAAAAGTTGTAAAAAATAAAAAGTTGCAAGGAATTCGTTGTGATTACGGGCTATTAGGTAGTTTCCCAACTGTCCCGCCGCCTATAGCCCGTCACCCAACCGACTAACCATCGTTTTGTCATATAAAAGGAGGTGTTGGGGTCTCATTCCAAAGCTAAGCATAAGAAAAGTGAAACTCTATCCATTTCACTTTCCCCCCTTGCCCCAAGAATTTGCAGCCACATTGTGATTTTTGAGCTAGAATTCCCTATTCTTGCCTTTTTCCTCCATTTGCAAGCCTAATCCATTCCCTAGAGAGATATGAAGAGGAGGAAGATACGTGGAATCACATTTGGATCTTAGTGAAGAGGATCCTAGACCAGGTTTGTGGAGAAGTCGTCGATCTCATTGTAAGTAACTTTGTGACATTAATAAAAAGGCATACTTTTTCTATCCCAAATATGATGTGTTCAATCTTTATGTTTGATTTATATTTGATTATGATATCTAACACACTAATTCATATATAGTATGCATGTTCATAGTTATTTGTTTGTCTGTTTATGAATGCAAGTCAGCCTTCAGAGGAGACTTGTAATCGAGGAGCAATCGAATGCAAAAGGATCGACACCGGACGTGGAGTTTAAGGTAGAGTTACTGGATCTTTTTACTTTGTGTTTTATGCATGAATGTGGAGTGTATTTGGGGTAGTTGTTAAAAAGTAGGAGACTTTAGATGGTTAGATCTGCCTACATGTTGAACCCTAGTGTATTCCATAAGGGGGTTTTCCCACTATAGAAGAATTGGAGACCGTACTCAGGAAGCCTCTAAGGTTTTTAGGGGATATCATTTTGGGTGTTTTTAATTGGTTTGATTACCTTTTTTTTTTCAGTTTTCTGTAAGTCTATGAGTCTTTAAGGGATTCTGGTCTGCCATACCAGTACTCCCTGCCTTGTTAGCCTTACTGTTATTTTTCCCTTTTTGAGAAGTTACAGAGGTGTATGTGGACTGCAGTGGGTCTGCACGCATACATACGCGCCCTACCTTTAGACAACCCACATACATACGCAGGATGCTTAAGTGTCAGTTGTGTGCATGTGTCAAGATATTGTTTTTGAAAGAAGAGGAAGTCAACCTCTTCCCTTATTGAAGTCATACTTCTCAGGGGTTTCTTGATATAGTACTGGTCTCTGTTGTTATAGTCTGTGGTCTGGGTTTGACATCAATTTATCTTATCTTTATCAAGATTTCTTGTGTTTTCTTAGTAAGGGTTTGAGACATGTTTGTGAGTCTTTTTTGATCAGCTTGTTTAGTATCATCAGTGACTCCCTGCAATCTACAATAGACCAGAAGTCAGTTTTTGGTCTTGTCTTGTCTTCACTTTTTACCTTTTACTTGGTTTAGAAGAAAATAAAAAGAAGTTATTTCAAGTTTCTTATTTTGAAGCATAAAAATAAAATAAAAAAGTTTTCATTTTTCTTTGTTTTGTAAGTAGCTAGGTTAGTTGTCTTTACTTGTCAGGAAAAATAGTGCTTTCTTAAGTTCTTTACTGAATGCTTAGAACACTAAGTAGCTCGTAGTCAAGGGAAATATTTTTTGGGTTTTTCTTTTAAAATATCTTAGAAAACGTAGTTACGAAAAGTTGGTTAAAGAGTTTAAATTTGCAAATATTTATTTGTAAAAAAGGAGTAGTTTTTCTTTCAGTTTCATTTTTATGCTCTTCTCTTTCGTCTCTTAAAATACACCACTAGTTTCATTTTCATTTCCTTGACTTAATACAAGCCACTTAAAATGAATGCTTAATTAAAATTTATTAGGCTTTATGTTTGTAGGGTCCATCAACTAGTCTAGGCTAGAGCCTTGATTTAGGTTGGAGAGAAAACTCTTCAAGGTTATAAAACAAACATACGATTCTGAGCTAGGGAATGTAAAAATTCCAGTAAACATGAAAGTCATCAGGGACCCCCGTCTAACACATGGGCTAAACATGAGGTCGTGTGCGGAAAGGTAGCGGAGATAACCCCTCCAAAGATGAACCAAGCGTAGTGGGGAACACATATAGAGGACTTGTCTTGGGATTCTGTTGATCACATTTACCATAGAGCTTCATGGATGTCAAATTCGTTCGAGGTCCTCAGTTGTATTTTGAAACAATTGATTTCGATACCCTCGATAGGTTTTGGGATTGATACCCTACTCATTGCGGTCCACCCGACTGTTGACTGTACCCGCCTGGTGACTATTCGCATGCTGGAAACCTAGTTGCATTTATTCTAGTGACTTACACAGGTGACTGTGGGGGTATACCATGGTACCTAATGTTATCACACTAAGTTTCCTTGGGTCTTTTATTTTGTTTTAATATTTTTTTAAGCCTTAGATTTTAATTTTTTAAGTTTCATCCCTTTAAAGTTATGTTTGCTAGGTCCCCTTAGATAAATAAAATTTTGAGTCATAACTCATGTTTGATCCTCAAATTGATTTTGAGACTTAAACTCTTTTTAGTTATGACTTCAGTTTTGGATCCCTTCATGATTTGTCATTAGGATCGATCCCTCCCCTCCCATGACTAGACTGATGTGACACACCATTCTCCTCACTCATGACCTCGTGGGCATGCCTTGCTATCCTTGCTTACCCATCCAATCATTTTTTAAAACCAGAGTGCTTCCCACTCATCAGGAGGTTCCATAGTGCCTTACCCATTCATCATGATTTCCACCACGAGTTATGATTACCATGACTGATGTCATGTTCCTTGTTTTCAGTGCTAGGAGTTGGTTAAAGATACCTCCAAGATATCGCATTTAAGATCCCTAATAACGGTTTATGATTTTAAAATTCATGAATGTTGCGCTGCACAAACTCATAGTTATGACCAAGCGACAACGGTGCGACCAAATTTGATGTTGAGGTAGATTCGAGGGCCGAAATGTTTGCAACTTCATCCTAATATTTCATTTAAGCTTCAAACAGGTGTCTATTCCATAGGTATCCTATGTTGCCTCCTCTGCATATTAGTTTTCACAAAAAATTAGCACTCAGAGTTTGGTTTATCGGGATTGCACAGTTGTAAGGGAATCATCTTCGCATCACATCCTTGTCTCCTCCCTTTTCAAACCTGTAAACTTCATTTTCTTGTATTAAATTCTGTCTAAATTTGCTCGCCATAGCTACTAAGGTTGCAAGCATATACATAATCTATCTTCTACATATGTGTCGCGCTACCCAAAGGCATTGTTTAACCCCTCTATGTCTCCCCTGCTTCCTTTCATCTTTGAGTTAAGCGTTTTTACCCAGCTACAAAGGGACAATTACAGATTACCCCTTCACTTTCGAAACTCTCAATACCTGTACAAATATAAGGGTGGCATTCTCACAGTCAAAACTTGTCTTACTAGCACCAGTCTATTTTAAAAGGTCATCCTTGTACATTTGAAGCCCGATTCTAAGTATTCCTGGTTAATAATATCCCATAAGCCTTTAAAAGAACTCATTCTAAGCTATGGAGACTCCTCAATTGAAGAAGACACACAATGGGGGCAAGGTGGTTAGGATAGAAACTATGGACATGTATCTTTTTTATACAAAGCCCATGGAAAGAGAGCTTTTTCAAAGAGTGGGATGCCTCTCTTTCTGCCAAAATATGCAGAGAGGCCATCCAGAGGTGACAAGATAGTTTGCATTACATTTTGATGGCAGGAGAACCAAGGTTGGGGATTTGGAATTTGAGGTGATTGAAGCCTCTATCTCAGTTGCAACAGGAATCCCTATTACAGGTGAAAAGTGGTTCAAATCCATGGATTTGAGTTCAGCCTATGCCAAAGATCTATTTAAACCTGAACATAAAACCAGTGATTTGTCTAAAGGTGTGCCAAGGAGTCAATTGATTGAACATTTTGACATAATATTGAAGATTATCCAGAGATATTTTACATGTGAAGGGAGATTTAACACATTGTACCAGTACCATATAATGCTTTTGCTTCATTTTAATGGTAAATTTGAAACGAATATCCCCTATTATTTGTTAAGGAGCATAGGTAAAATGTTAGACAGGATTCAATCCAAATCTAAGGATGTGGATTCTATCCTTTTCCACTCTGGATTGATCAGAATGCTAGTCTCTGAGGAATTGGGTAAGAAAGAGATTTCATGGTAGCATTTTGTTCTTACTTATCACTTCAATTTGGATCTAGCATCTACTCCTCAATCATAGAATGTAAGTCCTTTATCACCCACCAGTGTTGTTAAAGTAGGGACCAATAGCAAGAGAAAGAGAAGATCCCCTTTTCAAGTTTCAGAGGTCAGCAAGTAGGTCACAGGAGCTGAGGAGGAAGCTTATCCTTCCCCACAAGGAGATTTTTCACCATCTCCTCCACTAGGGTTAGAATAGGTTCCTTCTTCTACTAAAACTACATCCAAGAAAGGGAAGAAGCTACACTTCCCCTCTTCTCCTCCAATAGTCAATACCAAGGGAAGAAGACCTTTCACATGATCATCAATTCCTAGGGAATTTGTTGAAGAGCAGTCTCTACTTGAGATCCTTGTACAAAATAAGAAGGGTAAAGGCATTGGAAAGCCTATGGAAATAAAAGAGGAAACCCCTATGAAAAAGAAGAAGGATAAAAGCAAAGCCACCAAGAAGCCTGATGAAGTAGACAAGGCAATTCCTATGCAGATGGAAGAAGAGACCAAGAAAAAACCTATTGAGACTATGCATGTCACTGCTCCACCTGGCAGTCAGACCTTCAAAATACTTATCAAGAAACTTAGGGATGCAAGAAAAGAGGTGTCTCAGTTGAAAACAAAGGCCATGTCTAACAAGGTGAAAATGAAAGATATCATGGATGGCTATAGTCATACGCTTGACCTGGAAAGGTTTGCAACATGAAAGGTTGGACCCCTTCATAGGTAGCTCCAAAACCTTTATAGGTAGAATAGAGGTTTTCAATCCCAGAATAGGAAATTCAAGGCAGAGTTGTAGCATTTTCGAGATGAATTAGTTCAGAGAAATTTCCAGGTATTCGTTGAAGATGCTATAGAGAAAGAGACATCAACAGTCAAGGAGAGCATAGACCCAATCAAGAAGTCTGTCATTGCTAAAAAGAAGAAGCATACCATTGCTAACAAGAAAATGTCTACTGTGCCAAATGAAGATCCTCCTTCTAGAAGAAAGAGTGTGAGGTTAAGTGTCAAGGTAACAAAATAGCTGATGAAAGGTGAGCCCCATTTTTTAGGATGTTTCCTTTTTGAGAGGGTAAACTATTTTTCTAATATTACCTCTGCCATCTATACAGGATTCTAAGCGTTTAACTATCAGAGTTTTGGGATTTTGAGAAGTGATAACTCCCTCAGTGGTAAAATGCACTACCTATAGTACTACCAAGTCACCTAAGTATAATGGTTTTGACATTATGCAAAGCCACTACTTTCTCTACACATGTGCAAGATTGGAGGCATTGTGTTTTTTGATAGTGCTAACTAAACCTGCACACAGGCGCAGCTTAAGTGGCGCTACCTAATATCTGGAATAGAATAAACCTACACACAGACGTAGCACAATGGCGCTACCTAATATCTAGCAAATAATAGAGTCTACACACAGATGTAGCATAGTGGCACTACGTAAATTCGCTACCCAATATCTGGTAGAGAAAAAAAGTTTGCACATATACGTAGCACAGTGGCACTACCTACAGGCGCTACCTTTTCTACTTTTCCAGTTTTCAAGTGCGCTACTCAGACTGCTACCTAAAGAAGCTACCAACAGACACTAGGGATTTAGGAGGGCCAAGCTAACAACTTTTGGATAGTTGATGATGGAAAAGATTGTAGAAACAATAGCTGGAATCATGAGGAAAACCACATGCTTTTAAAAGACACATGGAAAACAAGGAGCTGCACAACAAGAAGGAATCAAGTCATCTTGAATATTAATTGGATTAGTGACCAACATTTTTCTATTTTATAGCATAGGTTGTTAAGTAAGTTGTTACATCAAATAAATGTTTACATATTTTCAAGGGAAGGGGGCCAGCTCGTACCTCCATCTGTTGCCTCCCTTTTGTTATAAATAGATAGATCAAATTATTTAGTTGGCATGGATATGATCTAGGTGGATATTGATGGCCACCCACCTTTTTCGACTAGCTCAAAACAATTTTCTGACAAATTTGGCAATTTACTATTTTTAGCAGGTTTTAACTTCCAGGGCCATTTTGAGGGCCTAAATGAAGGTTTTTCCAGATAGAGGTTCTCAATTATAGCCAAAGGCATGCTTGAACCCCTAAAATGAATCTCCTCGACGATACCTTTCCAACAAGCTATCATACACCTAAAACGAAGATCGTATGCAAAAGTTACAACCTCAGGAAATTGATGTACTAACTTACCCAAACGGGGCCCACATGACTTTTGGCACTTCATATCCTAGGGTTAGGTTTTTGGATGTCTAGGGATTTTGGAATTATTTTTTATTGTAAAAAGGCCTACAGAGCCTCATTTTAATCATCTTCTTGTGAATGCGAGTAGCCGTCACATCTCTTCTCAGAGATAAGATACCACCATTCTAGCAAGTCTTTCACTCTATATTTTTACAGTCTCCATACATTTCTTTTATTAATAGAAATCGTGTATTACTATATATCCGTGTTTATGGTTTCATCTTTGATACATTCTTTTATATTATTGACTATTTGTGATATCTCTGTGCATTTCTTTATTATATTTTCGATCTCATTTCATGCCAAAAAGAATCCGGATCAGGATGGTTGTGCAAGGCTCCCTTAGACTATAATATTTTGATGAAGTGACTGTGATCTAGCTATGTATTGGACTTAAGACTTTTTGGATAATAGAAATCATCTTCTCTTTCAACTTATTTTCTTTTGATGCTAAATTTTCATGCTTTGGATGATTCACATGAATTATTGTGGTGATGTTATGGTGGATGTTTGATCATTATATTATCATGATGTTTATTTAGCTTCCTTAGTTTCTGAGTTCAAGAAGATCTCGTGTTAAGAAACTTTCTTGCTTAGGATTTTGTATACCTGATGTTTACAGGAGCCCCTACATTCCTCTCATTCAAGTCTTCCCTCTATTCATACTTTCTCCCAAATTACTAATTGAAGTTAGCCAAGACCTTGATTGTTGGTGCATGCTAGCCCTATTTTCTGAGTTGGAACGTTATCATTTTGAGTCTTTTTCCATTTGACCCTTTAAAAAACTATTACATTCACATATAACCTTATGGGTACTAGGCTTTCATTCCATGCAATCTGAAGGTGATTCCTAGTGCTAACACCTAGGGAAGACATTGGGCCATGCTTTGCAGAGTATACCTGGAGGGTGCTTCTGTACTCGAGTTGCACTTGCACCAGTAAGTTCTCTACTGTTGGTTGGTGTAACTGTTCTTCCAACTAGCTAGTGTTTTGATTTCTTTATCTCATAGGAAATATTTCCAGTGTGTGTTGGTTTTCAACATTAGTAAAATCCCTAGTGTGTCATTGATCTTCTCACAAAGTGGAAGATCAAGAGCTCCATTGGTCGCGAAGGTTTCAGGGCCTGTCACTGGTTGAATTGGAGCCACCCCCACCACTGATAAGGTGGAGAATTGACCAACAAGGGTCATTTATGGTGATCGAGCCATAGGAAACTGCACCCAAGCCATCCCTGAGAGAAGAAATCTCGCATCCGAAGGAGCCTACTATTTCTGACCTTGGATCAGAAGATCTCGAGCCAGCTAATTCTTTGATCATTGACTTCTTAGCACCTGTCGTGGTACAAGTTGCCCCCCCCAAGGGTAACTCATCGCGAGCGTCAAATAGTCTTGTGTTGGCCCTTGACCAGGTTTTGTTGATATCTGGTCAAGTTTGACCTATTTTTGGTTTCAACAGCCTATCGAAGGAGGAGCGCAAGATGAAGCAGAGATCGCAGGAGCTGGGCCCCTTTTTTGGGTCCTTTTTGGGATATGGGAATATGTAACAGGAATGGGATGTTGGACCATGGGTTTACCCATGTATAGTCCTATTTTATATGTATAAATAGATGCTTAGGCCAGATAGAAGTGGTGGTGCATCTATGTGATGTTAATATACAAGTAGGCTAAGTGTCAAGAGTTGGATCTGTGTGATCAGGAATTGTAAGGCTTTGTGCATGACTATGTGAGACTTGCAGAGCTAAGTGCAATTCCTTGTAGCAATATTGTGGAAGGCTTAGTGCTGGAACACAAGGAAGAAGGATCTAGCAAGCTATGCAGATCTTATGTCCTCTGTGGAGTAAGGTTTTTGAGGCTTTGTGAGTAATAGATCTGACAAGAATAGTGAAAGATATGTTATAACTATGCATAGAAAGAATGTTTGGACTAACAAGTGGATACAGGATTCCAGAAAGAATTTTTTGCAGGTTAGCTCCTATGCTCCTAGCGTGCAGTATAGAAGAAGTTGGGGATCATTTAAAAGAAAGAGAGTATTAACCCTCTATTACAACTGCAAAAGACTAGGACATCTTGCTAAGGAATTCCTTAGAAGAAGACATAGCTATATTTGCTGCAAAGATATGGACCACGACTGAATCTGAATGAGGAAAACCCTAAGGTAGATCCAGAAATGGCAGAATCCCAGAAATAATCAGAGAAAGTATTGTTACAGATGAAAGAAACCTTGAATGACCACCAACATATCATCCTATCGGGGATATTCAAAGAAAAAGAATGCATCGAAGCAAGAATAGGTGACATCGACATTGACTATGTTCTGGATGAGGAAACATAGGTGAATATCATGATAGAGAGAAATTAGGAAGCTCTAGGGAAGCCTAATATGATTCCTTCATTAGGAGGAATAGGATTATTCATAGGAAAACAGGTAAACCTATGTGGGAAGCTCGCTCGTGTACCTATGCACGTTAATGGAACTTTGACAGATGAAGATTTTGAGATTATTAAATTTATTGAAGACAACGCCCCATTTACCATGTTACTAGCCATCCCTTGAATTGAAAGAGACCAAGCCCAAAGGAAAGAAGAAGAAGCAATGTTAGAACAACAGAAGCATGAGTTAAAAGAATTCATGACTAGAAGGATCACACATTTGATTACAGAAAAGGAGAACATATCGAAGCTATTTAACATTAGAGACCCTGATGTCAAAGTTGAAAGAACCCTAGAATACCAATAGAAGACTGAAGTACTTATCCCAGATAAAGAAAAAGTATTACCCTCGAATCCTAGGAAATAATCTCAACAACGCACAGTGACTATGTCAAACGAAGATAAGAATCAAAATGGAAAAAGAAATATAGAGACAAAGCTCACTAGAAAAAAGGATAGAAAGATAAGTAATAAGAGGGCTAAGATTGAAAATTTACAGAAGGTTCCATAGGGAACCTCACAGAAGGAAATTTTTGAAAATTGGAGCTTCTCCAGGATATCAAAACAACGACACATGGAAATTCGCCATGGAGAAGTAATATAGCCGTTGGGGAACATTATAACCGTTAGATCAATGCTCTGAACAGATAGAAAACCATTTATGGCCAGCCATCTCACCATTCGACCATTGAGACTGCTAAATTTTTTCATTAAAATAAAGTACCGAGGCAAGTGTTTCTCTTCCCTAGGCGCCTAAGGGGGAGAAAGTGCCTAATGTGGGTCCTAGTCATTTAATTTGTGAGATGCAAATTAAAAGGTGAATTTATGACTAAAGTGAGGGTGAGTGAAGAGACACCAAATATCAGCCACCCATCTAATCTAATCTCAGTCGTTAGATTAGAAAACGCCTCACCTTCCCTCATGAGGTTGACTAGGGCAAGAGGGTGCACCCATTCTTGGGTAGTTCAAGCATTCTTGTTGAGAGAACAAGAGAGAGAAAGAGAGAGGTCAAGATAAAGAAAAGAGACAACATTTGCTAAAGGAGAGCATGCATCCCAAGGAAAAGAGCAACATGGATTTCGAGGCAGCAGACAGCAAGGAAGAACAGGTCGTACCATATGAATTTGTGGAGGTCGTACAACATTTAATGTGCACAAAAATCGAGGAGGACAACAGCTACAATTTCTGAGAGTATTGGCATGCATTCCAAGGCTGTTGTACAACATTTATTGGCATAGAAATCGAGGTAACCGTTGTAATAAATTTCTGAGTGTATTTCCGTACAGTTCGTATAGTTTGGCATGAATTTTGAGGGCCGTATAGCATGGTTTACAAGGAGTTTTTCATGCTGGGTTTTCCGTACATTCTTAGCAGAGTTTTGGCACAAATTTTGGGACAGTTCATACAACATTAATTGCTGGGACAGCCGTACAGTTGTATGGATTTCTAGGATAGAAATCGAGGAGTATTTTCCAGGACCGTTCAAAAGGATTTTAGAGAAAGAAAGTCCATATAAGTTTGTGTAAATTTCTGAAGATGAATATGCTATAAAAGAAATTTCTCAGAAGCTCATAAATAATAAAAATCCCTCTCTCACTGGTTTTCCCCTTGTGGGTTTTTCCAAGGTCGAAGTTAGAACCAAAATATTTGTGTCTATATTTTTTGAGTTTTGCATACTGCTGATATTTTATTTCTGTGTTGAAAATGATGTTTAGAATCCTCATGTTTTAGTTCTGAAGTTTATTTTCTGTTAAGTTTGTATATGTTGAAACAGTGTTGAGACATATGCTGAAACAGTGCTGGAACATATGTTGAAACAGTGCTGAAACATATGCTGAAACAATGTTGAGACATATGCTGAAACAATGCTGAGACATATGCTGAAACAGTGCTGAAACATATGCTGAAATAGTGTTGTAATATATGCTGAAACAATGCTAAGACATATGCTGAAACAGTGCTGAAACATATGCTGAAATAATGTTGTAACATATGTTGAAACAGTGCTGGAACATATGCTAAAACAATGCTGAAATTGGGTTTGGCATTTAACTTTGGCTGAAAAATCAGCGAGATTGAAACTGGGTTGGGGTCTGAAATTTTTTTTTACATGGTATCAGAGCTGAGTTGAAGAGAGGCAGAAATTCCAGCAGACAAAAAGTTGGAACAACAGTCACTTCACAGGGCAGATTTTTGAATTTGTAATTTTCAGTAGAAAGATGGTTATGGCTACTGGTTTGAGGGTTGAAGACAGAATTGATGGGGCAACAAATTTTGGTGCTTGGAAGGAGGGGATGATCTTGCTTTTGCAAGAGAACAAGTTGTGGGACATTGTGGAGAATACCACTACTCATCCTGTTGTGGTACCTACTGATGCTACTCTTCTTGCAGCCTATAACAAGAAGAGT
>SNQJ01S0279098.1:0-11491 GCA_010110895.2 Picea sitchensis | reverse complement strand
ATTTGAAAGAGATGTTGAAGAAATTTTAGATGGAGGATTCCTCTCCTGTTAGTACACCTATGGTGGTTGGTTGTAAGCTCAGTAAAGATGATATGTCACCCGATGTTGATCAAAGTACATACCAATCAATGATAGGCATCCTTATGTACATCACACCTTCCCGTCCTGATATAATGCAAGCTGTTGGAATGGTAGGTCACTATCAGTCTGCTCCTAAACAAATTCATCTAGTAGTGGTAACAAGGATATTCAAGTACTTGAAAGGCGCAATGAATTACGGTCTTTGGTATCCCAGAAATCAGAATTTTCAATTAACTGCTTATTCATATGTCGATTGGGCAAACTGTGTTGATGAGAGAAAAATCACCAGTGGAGGAGCATTCTTTCTGGGTGACTCATTAGTAGCATGGCTTAGTAAAAAGCAAGGATCCATTTTATTATCAACTACAGAGGTAGAATACATTGTTTTTGCTACTTGTTGCACACAAATTTTATGGATGATACAAACTCTTGCAGATTTGAAGGTAACTTACACTGATCCCATTCCACTTCACTGTGATAACACCAGTGCCATCAGTCTCTCTAAGAATCATGTACTTCATTCAAAATCTAAGCACATACCAATAAAATACCATTTTCTCATAGAACAAGTTACAAACAGAATTGTTCAAGTGAATTATATTCCTTCCACAAAATAGATAGTTGATATCTTTACTAAACCATTAGCAGCGACCCCTTTTGGATATCTTCGTCAAAAGTTGGGGGTTATAACTTATTTCGCCTAATATGTTCACCTAATCAGAGGGAGTACTTATTGAATATCTGTTGTATTTATAAGTTGCTCATAGTTGACAGGGGGAGTATGTATTGCAATAGCTCAGGGGGAGCATGTTTCTTCTTTGACATTGATGTCAAAGGGGGAGAAAGTGGGTTAAATTTCAAGGATGCTACAGTGGTGGTAATTTCAAGGATGCTACAGTGGTATAGTTGCATGTTTTTCAAGGGGTTTCCATCAATGCCAAAGGGGGATATTGTTGGCATGTTTTTAGACAGAGGCAGAGTATGTGTGTTTTTCATTGATGGCAAAGATCAGCATGATCATTAGCCTAGCGATAATGGCAAGATCAGCATTGTAAGCTCAGAAGGAGGAAAACAATCAAAGCACGACAAAGGTTTCGATTCGTAGTTTTGCAGATCGGGAAACCCAAAGGAAAGAGGTTCAAACTCGCAATATGCAAAATCGTGATAACAATCCTGACCATTGGAGTCATAGGACACGTGGCAAACAATTGGAATTTCACTGACTTTCACATTTGAAGAGTCAACGGAGCATGGTGTGGGAACTCGCGATATGAAAGATCATGAAAAGATCTAGATCGTAAAATCATCGAGATCGTGGACCATTGATCAGGCATGGCGAAGGCCCGTGAAGTTGTGAAATCGCGATAATATCTGGACTGTTGGTTCCATAGGACACATGGCGAAAGATCATCGTTTCACTGACTGGAAAGTCAAAGGAGAGAAGTGCTCGTTTGATTGGCGAGTGGTCATATCTCGTGGTCACATTGTCGAGAGCTGGAGAGAAGAGTTAGAGAAGCCAAGCTCTATTTCAGAGTTCGTGACATGGAGAGTCGAGAGGACTCATCACAGAATACCCGAGATGCGAAAGTGCAAAATGCATTTTCAAATAACACTGTGGTCACAGCCAGTGGTTACATCTGTGGAAGATGGAGGAAGAAGCTAGAAGTGTTAAGCTCCATCTCGGAGTCTCAGCGATCGTGACTTGGAGTATCGAGATCCTTCATCACAAGAATCGTGATATGCAAGATCGCGATAAGATCTGGACCTTCGGATCATTGGAGATCTCGATCGTTGATCAGGCTCGATAAAGTTCATAAGTTCATGAAATACGAAGTGACTTTTGGCACAGCCTGTGGTCACCGCCAGTGGTCACGTGAGGGGAAGAAACTAGCAGTGCTAAGCTCCATCTCAGAGTCTCGGCAATCGCGACTTGGAGTGTTGAGACCCTTCATCACAGGAATGTCGAGATGCAAAATCATGAAATTCAAATTATGTTTAGTTCTCGGTTACAGCTAGTGGACATATGAGACAAACGCGAAATCCTGCGGATTTAATCCAATGGTACTGGTTAATTGGAAACTTGATCGAAGGGTTACTGTTTCACCTCACAGGTAATCGATCAGTTATGATTCAGTTACCAGAACTGAATCATGATTCTTGGACGATTGGCGATTCAGTTGTTGATGTGTTTCCTTGGAGATTCAAGGTGTAACTGAATATGTGGTATAGGATAAAATGGAGACGCAATGACGGTGGAAGGTTGGTCGTTCTGAATGAAAAATGAGTTAAACTGTAAGAAAGGGAAAATCACAGGAATCAATGATGATTTTAGGGGCTAAATTTCGCTCATGGGCTAATTTTCCATGTTTTTTCCCCAAAAAAGATTCACTATTCTAAAAATGATTCGCCCAAATTATATAGGATAAAATTATTTTACCTTAAAAATCACCAAAATTTTATACAAACTATATAAAATCCTTGGAAATTTGAATATTTTTACAAAATTATCGCCAAACATTTTATAGGTGGCATATGAAGGATTATAAGATTCGCCAAGGTTTCTACATTTTAAAGTAAATTTTCATCCTTAAAATCATCCATGCATAGGATGCGCAGTGTGAGACCGACAGTATGCGCAGTGTGAGATAAAACTCAGAGATGACTAACATATGAGGAATAGACAGAAGCAAGAGCAGAATTGCAGAACAGCTTGAAGCAAAGCAGAGTTGCAGAAGAGACAGAGGAAGAGAAGAATTGCATAACAAACAGAGGAAGAGAAGAATTGCAGAATAGTTAGAAGAAGACCAGATTTACAGAACAGAGAAGAAGTGGTAAGAATCGATTTATCTGTGTTGTTGGTTATTCAATCATTTATTTATAATCATGGAGGTAGGGTGGTGCTAGGGAGGATTGTTGTCCTCAGAGGTTCAAGTGGGTGCTTGAACACAGGGAGTTGTAGCTTCCATCTAGTTGCAGCCAAAGAAACCAGGGTGGCAGGGTGGTGCAAGGGAGAACATTGGTTCTCTGATATATAGGTCAATGCCTGTGTAACTGGAAGTTGGTGCTTCCATCCAGTTGGTGTTGGAACTCTTAGGAAGTTGGTGCTTCCATCCAGTTGGTGTTGGAACTCTTAGGGAGTTGGTGCTTCCTTCTAGTCGATGCTAGAGAAACCAGAGAGTTGGTGCTCTCAACAAGTTGGAGCTTGTAAAACAAAGGTAGTAGCCTCACTTTGAGTTGGTGCTCAAACATAGATGATGTACAGAAATTAAAAGACTGCCTATCATTTCTAAGAAGAATAGCTTTTTTCCCTTTATGGGTTTCCTCGTGAAAAATCTGTCTCTGTGTATATCTTATGTGTGATTGATGATCATTGTTTATGTTGTTCATATGATGTATAATATTGATGGTCGCTTGATGAAATATTAAAAATGGTTTAATAGACTTAAAATTGTTTAATCACAGTAACAACTGATTCACCCCCCCCCCCCTCTCAGTTGTCTTAGTAATTTCAACAGAAGGAACAATCGATCCTTCTTCAAGCATGGTATTCTCATGAAGGGGTAACATGGATAAGGGTTCGTCAACCCTTTCTGAAGGATGGTATTCATATCTAGGGGTGTCTTATGGAAGGGTCGACCAAACCCCTTCTGTATAAAAAAAATCACATAAAGTAATCCCAGGGAAGGGTTGGCTTGCCCTTTATCTAACATAACATTCTCATGGAAAAGAGAACAAATAATGGTTATCCAGTATTTAATGGTTGTTTGACACTTCTTCAGTCATAGTATTCTCATGGAGAAGGGTTGGTTGAACCTTCTTGGAGGATGGTATTCACATCATGGGGTATCCAGTGGAAGGGTCAAGAAAAATTTCCTCATGCAAATTTTTTATGTAAGATGATCCTAAAAAAGGATTGATTAACCATTCCTCCAATACAATATTCTCATGGTGGGGGGGAATGAATAAGGATTAGCCAACCCTCCTTAATGATGGTATTCTCTTCATGGGTATTTGGTGGAAGGGTTGGTGAACTATTTCGTTGGCATAGTGTTCTCATGGAGGCATAGCATGGAGAACAATTAGACGACCCCTCCTGAGGGATGGCTTTTACATCATGGGGTATCATGTGGAAGGGTTAGTTGATCATTCTCCAAAAACAATTGCATAAGGGGGATCCTAGGGAAGTGTGGGATGACCCTTCCTCCAAAATAGTATTCTCATGGAAGGGAAAGCTTGGATAAGGTTTGGCCGACCTTTCCCAATGATCACTAATGATATTCACATCATGGGGATTTTAGTAGAAGAATGTACAAACCCTTATTCAAAAATACTAATCTTATGGAGGGGAGCATGAAAAATGGTAAACTATAGTATTCACATATATAATTATCCAGTGGAAGGGTCAATTGACCCTTCTTCAAGAAAAAATTTCACATAAGTGGGATCCCAGGGTAGTGTTAACCAGCCTTTCCTCCAACATAGTATTATCATGGAGAGGGAGCATAGAGAAGGGTAGACCAATATTTATCAATGATGGTGTTAATTTCATGGGGATTCCAATGGGAGGGTCGGCTGACCCTTCTTCAAAAATAGTAATATTATGAAGGGGGGGCATGGATTTTTGTCAACTGACCCTTTCTAAAGGATGGTATTTGTGTCAAGAGATATCTAGTGGAAGGGTCAGTCAACCCTTCCTCAAGGAATTTTTTCAAAAAATGGGTATTTAGGATAAGATTCGACCAACCCTTCCTCCATCATAGTATTCTAATGGAAGGGGGTAATGGTGAAGGGTCAGTTGACCCTTCCTCAATGATGATATTATCATTTTGTGGTATCTAGTGGAAGGGTCAACTAACCCATCTTCAAGAATAGTATTCTCGTGGAGAGGCAACATCGAGATAGGTTGGTCAACCCTTCCTAAAGTATGTTATTCATGTCTAAGGGTATCTTGCGTAAGGTTCAAATGACACTTCATCTAGAAATGATTTTGCATAAGGTGATCCTACGGAAGATTCAGTTGACCCTTCCTCTAGCATAGTATTCTCATGGATGATATCATGGAGAAGGATCATATAACCCTTCCTCAATGATGGTATTATTTTTTTAGGGTACACCGTCAAAGGGTTAGATGACCCTTCAGTCAACCCTTCCTAAGGGATGGTATTCATGTCATGGGGTATTTAGAATAAGGGTTGGTTTCATATACCTAAATCAAAGTTTTAACATGGGAAGATCTTAGGGAAGGGTTGATTGACCCTTCTTCCAATATAGAATTCTCATGGAGAGTGAGAATAGAGAAGGGTAAATTGACCCTTCCTCAATGATTGTATTCTCATTATGGGTATTAAATAGAAGGGTTACCAAAGTATTATTCAAGAATAATAGTATCATGGAGGGAGATCATGGAGAAAAGATAAATGACCCTTCATGAGGGAAGATGTTCGCATCACAAGGTATCTAGTAGAATTTTTTATGAACCTCCTTCAAGCACATTTTTCACATAAGGAGGACCTCGATAGAGTGTCAACCAAACCCTCCTTCAATATAGTACTCTCATGGAGGGGGGGCATGAAGAAGGGTTTTCCAACCCTTCCTCAATAAATGAGGGTATTATTTTTGTGAGTATCCAGTGGTAGGGTCACCCAATTGTTCCTAACTTGAAGGTGGTTGGGCCGGAGAGACAGGTTTGGAGAAAATATATGCTACCTCGATACAAATGGAATCCACTTCATCCCGTAGTTGTTGAATTCCCTGCCTCTGAGAAATTAGCAGCTCCATTGCAATTTTCCATTGGACCGAGGCATTTTGCATGTTGATTTGTAGTGAATTGACCAAATTAACCAGATATTCATACTCCTCATCCTGGATCTCTCAACGCCATCGAGCTACACCCGACCTCTTGTTGGCCATGTTTCTTGCATGAACACTTTCCTGGGTTGTTGCTGAGAAATGATCTGTCTTCAAAGGGAAATGTGACCTAGAATACTGGAGTTGACACTACAACCAAATTCCCACCACCCTGATTCATAATGTCAGTCTTTATGAGAATATCCTACAAAATGAATTAACAACGGGTGAAGAGACACCACCTTAGATGAAGAAGGAACCATAGCATACCCCCACAACCACCAAAGAGATATCCATGTGTGAGACAAGACTCTAGCCAAACAAATCTATAATTTCTGAAAGTGGATGAGGGGAACTCAAGGAAAGATGGCATATGATTGGTACACAAGCGTACTATAGCCATTAACTTAGACATGGATGACACCTTTGGTACTGGTCGAGAGAGGGAGGCCATTGAAATTCACTTGTGCAAGCATACGGCAGGAGTTGGAGTTGCATGTATATGAAGGTTGGTGTAGCCACCTATCCTCCACACCAGCCATAACATGTGCCAAAGATTAATATCCCATGACACTTCAAACCTTAGCTTAGGATTTCTTGCATTCATCATCATTTCCTTAGTTGGTGGGTCCCTCCTATGGGACAATGCTTTTGTGGGTCTAACCATCCCAATTTGCATTAGGGAATTAAATGTTGAACAACCCGACCATCAATTCGTAATGTGCCCAACATGTCTCAAGTAGCCAGATTGGAAAAGGAATCGGCCTTAGAATTATTAGTTCTGAGAACATGAAAACATTACAGAGTTTGAAATGCCTCTACCTCTGACAATATTCTACTCGTGATCTTGCATATATTCATATCTCCTGAGAGGGATCTTTTTTTGAATTGGTTAATAATGACCCTGGAATCTCCAATGATAATCAACTCTTCATTATCTTGACTCTTTGTTATACTGATACCTTTATAAAGAGCGTAGGCTTCCGCTTGGTTATTGGATGTGATGCCCAAACTCCAAAAAGCGTTAGTTCAAATGTGTCCCCGTGGAAAAAGATAACCCCACCTGCTCTTGCCACCCCTGGAAAAAGATAACCCCACCTGCTCTTGCCACCCCTAGAAAAAGATAACCCCACCCGCTCTTGCCACCCCTGAAAAAAAATTAGAGTTATTGCCCCTTAAAAAATTCCTTAAATGAGAAATCTCTCTCAAAATTTGAGACATATAAAATATCTCTACTCTTAGTTAGGAAATCCATTTACATACCTAAAATGGATTCCACTCATATAAATTGTTTAACCAATATAAGGAAAATAAACATGTTGAAACCAAATATATTTAAGAAAGGAAATCCAATTATAAAAGTAGAACTTTTAATGAAACTGAAGTACACATGCTACATAGTATTCGGTATTTATTAATAATATGAAACAATTTATAAGTTTGTAGGGAACAATGTGTATAGAAACCAACTAAATCTTACTTTAATGGAACTAACTACATAATATTTATTATAGTCGTGAGACAATATATAAACCCCTATGGAATTTTGTGGGTAGCAACCAACTAAAACTTACTAATAAATTATATACAGCCTGAGTGGGCCTAATGGTTAAGAAGATGTATTTCCTCTTAAGAGGTCACAAGTTCAAATCCAGATGGGAGTAGGGTATATATACCTCCGTAGACTTTACCAGTCAAATCGTTGGGCGAAGGGGGTCCCTTGTCCCACAAACAAGAGGGTCTCGTACACCAATTTGATGTGGCTTGATCGTAACCTTAAAAATAGATTATTATTATTATTATTATCAAAGTATATAATATTGATTATAGTTCATATAATCAAAGTATATAATATTGATTATAGTTCATATAATCTTGTATGGAACAATGTGTAACAACCAAGTGCATTGTAAATGGGAAAATCATATTTGTGTTATTTTTTATAATGGGTTTAAAATGGGGTGAATCGAAAGACAATATGAATAAATACACTTTATGCCACATCACAATCAATTAAGAAATTATTTTATTGATATTCAGGTGCATAATATTTACTATCGTTAGATATAGCAATGAAACAAGATATAATTTTATATGGAACAAGATTCAACAGTAGGGTTTCGATGGAGGTAGGGTTTCTACGAGATTAGGATCAAAGATAAGAGGGTTGAATATGGAGGAAGTGGTAGTTTTTTTTGTGGAGGATCCACTAGAGGGTCAATAGATCTAGTTTATTCTAGTGACAATTTCTTTGTTATATTTCTTTTTCAGTGTGATCAATTTATATTGGAGTATATCCACTTAAGGAGGACATTGTGGAGATTTTTGGTGAGTTTGTGAAATCCCATTCCGRTGRCTGGAAAAATGACATGGACATGTGATGGTGTGTCAAGATAGGACATATTTTGTTTCTTAGGAAGTCAATGTGAGGCAGAGGTAATTTTTGGGTGGTACATTTCAGTAGATCTAGTGGATTCAAATCATTTATTTCTTGTGCATGGATCTAGATGGGGATTTATCTCCGATGCAAGGAAAAATTCCCCATGTATTAAATTCTTCTAACACAATACCACCAAGCCTAGCATCTAGAATATTTATCTTCTCTGTTTTTGGAAAGGATGGTAATGAGGGTTCTTTATCAGCACAGGGTTTCAATGGAGCTACACTAAATTGTGAGCTAATAAGTGAAATTCCCTCCTCTAAAACCAAGGCATTAGAGCACCAAAAACTGGAAGGCTTGGGACCTAGAGGGACCAAGAAGGCTAGAAAATAATGTAATTGTATCAAGAGGTATTAAATTTCTATTTGGGGCATAATATCAAACTGAATGAGATACTAGAAATGGAGGATTCAGCTATAGTAGGTTGATTTCTAAGCAAGATGTTGGGAAGCGATACCCTTAAGGCCTAGAAAAAGGAAAAATTTGAAGCTATGATAGGATATACTCCTCAAAGTATGTTTCTAGGAAAAGGATGGATGATCTGGATTTTTAGGTCTATGGTCGATGTTGACAAGATCCTTTAGAATGGGTGGAAGTGGAGCTCTCAACCTTCATTTCTCAAAAAATGACACCTGGATTTCAATGTTCATTCATCCCACATGGAGATATTTTTTATCTAGGTAAGGTTGGAAAGTCTTCCCCTAATTTTGTGGTCATATGAGCATTTTATGGAAATAGGGAATGTTTTAGTTATATTTTATGAGGTGGATAATTCTTACTATGAATCAGGGTACATCGGTATGGAAATAATTCTAGTTGGAATGGACCTCACTAAAGGATTGGTAGACTCTATTAAAATTTGTAAGGGACCAATGATATTTTATCAACCTCTAGATTATGAAGGAATTCCTTTTAAGTGTGGAAGATGCCACTTTTATGGCTACTTGGTAGATTAATTCCCATTTCCAAATAGAATAAAGGTTTGGGTGCACATGGAGTAGCAAGGTGACAAAGATAATGCATAGTCTCCGAGGACTAGGATACCCACTAAGGGTATATCAAAAATATCTCCTAAAGGTACCTATTTTTTGGAAACAAAAGAAATGATGGATATAGGCCAATATGAGGCACAATCCCAAGAACCAAAAAAGAATAGAATTACTATCTCGGATGAATCAAGTAAGAAAAAAAAGTATCGTCCACCTGATAATGAAAATAATTATGATACTTTGTTTTGGGTCATGGGAGGTTGGGCTAGATAAAAGAGATACATATCAATTTATGAATTCCTTCATATCCTATCAGGGATAAATATCCCTAAGCCTCCCCCTCTTATACCCCTGTAAGGTTTAGGAGGGTCTCAAGGTGGTGAGGCATCCTCACCTAGAAAATTTTTGAATTCAAATGGGAAGCAAGTCGAATTGGAACCCCAATGTGATTCTCAAACTTTTGAGGTTACAAAATACAACCATAGGCTAAATACTAGAGGTTCTTCTATCTTTCTAGGTGGGATAGAAGGGGTTTGGATTTTTTGGGGGAAGAAAAGGACTCCAAAGCTTCTCAAAGAGGAGTAAATATTATATATCTATGGCCCAAAAGCAAGCAAATTTTGAAGTAAAAAGTGGGAGACAATTGTTATTGTTTGGGACTCTTAGAGAAAACACCCCCATGGATGTTTCAAAATGATTTTTCTAACATGGAGTTGTAGAGGACTGGCCAATTCCTCAAGCAAATTCGCCCTAAAATGGTTAATATATGTAAATAACCCATTTGCCATTTTTTTGCAAGAATTAATGACAGACAAAGAGAAAGTCGTTTAGGGCCTTTCCAAGATTTTGGGGGGTGGTATTTTAGTTATATTGATGCTATATATGGGGGAAACATTGCAAGGTGGAAAAATGGATATTTTTCCTATACTAATTCATGGGATTTCTTATTATCTCTAGGGACTTCACTACTGTGGACCTTGGGAAAGAAATCACTCTTTCTCAAGGACTTAAATTTCTCAAGGAGCATTAGAGATTTGGGGGATAGTGGCCCAAGTGGATTTCCTATTTGGTTACTTTATAAACAAATTAGAGATGGTGTGACTACTGGATATAGAAACTACAAAGGTATCTCCAACCTAGATAAATAAGAGAACAAGGAAGGCCAAAATTGCAAAAAGACTAGATCATTTTTTATATTAGAAGCTTTCCTTGAAGAAGTTATAAGAAATCATCAATGGGTTTCCTCTTGGGGGGGAAATTGAATCATAATCCAATGCTCCTAAAGGTGTCCCTAACTCAAGGAAAACCACCCAATCCCTTCAAAATGAACCCATAATGGCCAAAAGTGCAAGAATTTGTGAATAGGATAAAAGAAGTTTGGAAGCCTTTTGATGCCTCCTTAAGAGAATCAACTCCTGTTCAATTTCATCAGAAAATAAAAAGGGCAAAGCATGATGAAATGAAATGGTCATTAGGGAAAAAACAAAAGGATGATAAGACACTCAAGGAAGTGGAGGAACTACTAGAAACACACTATAGCAATGAGGGATTTGGCTATATTTCATAGATTCGAAAAGCAAAGATAAAGCAACTTGAGGATAAAAAGAGACAAATTCTATTGGACAAGAAATAATGGAGGCTTATAAATAGGGCTATTTGGCTCTAGGAGAGAGATGAAAACACATTTTTTCACAGATACGTCAACAATAGAAAAAATATAAACTCTATATGGAAGATGGAGAAGGATGACGGAACATGGGAAACTAATTTTAATGATATGGAAGTGGAAGGTGTAAAGTACTATGAATCACTATTTAAGGTTGAAACTCGAGTTACTATTGCAAAATTTATCCTATTTTCAAACTCTTTCCCAAGATTTGTTAATCTAGAAGATTATCAAGCTTTAAAGGAGGAAGAAGGTAAAGAAGAGATTCTCTTAATTTTCCAAAGATTTGAAAAGGATAAAATCCCCGATTGGGATGGGCTTTTAGTAGAATGTTTTTGGGATGCTATGACTTTATTGAAGAAGATTTATAGAGGGTGGTTGAGTCATCAAGGTCCATGAGGAAAAAATTGGCATATTTTAACACAATATTCATATCTTTGATCCCAAAATATGATAATCCAACTTGAT
>SNQJ01S0279097.1:7586-18749 GCA_010110895.2 Picea sitchensis | reverse complement strand
GAAAATCTCTTAGATTCTTATTAATTGATATTTTGAATCATGGTGCATTTAAGACAGATGGGCATTTATTTTTGAATTTAGCGATCAGGGTACTGTCTTAGTAATGTATATTTTCTGGTTTTGAGCAGAGGAAATGTAGAAATGGCAGCATGTCTTTTTCAAGCTCTGAAGGAGGTTGATCCATCTAACGTTTTACAGTGCAAGAAGATGTTAACTCACTTGCTACAGCTTAAAAGGTGCTTAATCAATTTTAAGTAACAACCTTCTTTTGTTTGGAATCCTTGATTACATAAATATAGGCTGCTATTGTTATCATTTATTGAAGGCGCTGAAATACCTCTTAAGTTTTCTAACCAGTGTGAATGCTTGTAGGCACAAGATGGGGTGTATGCACATTTGTTCTCTGAGCCATGTTGTGGATTGGTTGACCAAATTTGGAAGTTCCTCATAAGTAAGGCCATAAGTGATGTTTGAATTGGCTACTTATTAAAAAAATAAATTGTTCATAAACTTCCAAGATTTTAAAAGACATAGCCAAACATATCTAGGCTACAACCCCTTCTCTTACTTTCATATAATTGTCGACAGTTGGAAAAAAAAAACTAACATGACTAGGCATGTTATCTAACCGTTTAGCGCTATGCTATTACAACGTTAAATTGATTAGAAATGTAGATAATCAACTATTGATATACCCAACACAAAAAATAACTTGAAAACATTGATTTCCAAAAGTGTTGGACGAAGTCATCCTTGGATTCCAACATTGTCCAAAGCCCAACCTCTATATGAACCGTAGTTAAAAACATTGTTCATTGTGTGGATCTCCTCAAAAAAGTAAATTTAGGAATAGGTTTCTTGTCTTAAATATACCACACATCCAATTTATAACAACTAGAGAACACCAAAGCTTCACAACTTAAAAACATTGTTCATTGTGTGGATCTCCTCAAAAAGTAAATTTAGGAATAGGTTTCTTGTCTTAAATATACCACACATCCAATTTATAACAACTAGAGAACACCAAAGCTTCACAACTTGTGAACTCCTTTTTTTGGAATCTAAGATAACAACAATTTTAAAGCTATAAGTTTTGTGTTGTTGTTAGAACCTTCCCCTAGGCTTGCTTTGTACTTAAAGCAACGAGTATTAGATGTGAAAAGGGTTCCCCTTCCCCAAAAACGGGAGGGTCACCTTGATAGCCACCATCAAAGTAGCCCCAAGCCCTCGACTTTTCAGTTGGCTCATGATTGAGTTGCCTATGAGGCATGCTTTTTGGAGGGCACTTGTAGCTAGCAAATTTGACCTACATTGGGAGGCATAGAGAAAGGCAGGAATGCATCTAATTTCAAGTATTCTAGTATTCCTTACAAACCAAAATTCAACTAGCCTAGTCAATAATTCAAAGGAGGTCTCTATTTAATGTTTTATGCTTTGGTTTTTGTTGGGCTTAGTGGTTGGGGAAATTAAGGTTTGGTCTAACAACCCACATTTTTTGGATATAGGGCTGATGTAGATTCCCGATGATTTCATGGCTTTCATGTACATGTAGCTCCCATAGTAGATCCTGTCGATGAAGCAGTGAGGGAAACGTGGTGAAAAGTGGTGTGTTTAACCCTAAGAAGAATGAGAGGTTTGGGGTCCCCCAAGCTTTGAGAGAGAAAGAGCAACAAGCTTTGATTAAAATGGGCATCGATGGCATTAACCTCGTAAAATGGGCGCATTAATTCCGTAATTTCGAGAGCAAGATAGAGTGATCAATTGAATGAATTCCGGGTGGGCGAGGTGCGGAACCAATAAACTCATAAAACAAAAAAATTGTTCGAGTGGGGTGGGTTGATTCCTGTATATAGACTAACTAGACCGGTGACTTTCGTTTCAGTAAAGCAAATCGAATCAACTAAAATGAAGCGAATCAAAAGGTCAATTCGACCGCTTTCTCTGGCTTTCCCTGACAAAAGATGGCTCAGGAACAAGAAATCTGTTAATTCGGTCAATTATTTAATAAACTCTCTCTTCTATATAAGAATTTGCAGATCCACGTGTCGGGTTCATAGATCACGTGCTTCCATCGGCTGGGCGGCGTCGACTAATCATTCTAGCATTTCGACGCGAGCTCGTACCCCCATTTCCGATAGTGAGAGGGGTCCCCACCAGCTCCAGGGTTGATACAATTAGAGTGGACTGGTCTGTCGCGCCTGGAGTAATGAGCACCTTACTCGATCAATATGGAAGCACATTTCGTATCCTATGGCCTCGGGAGGAACATAATGATTAATAGATAGTATGAACATGAGTAAGAACATAATGACTAACAATCATGAACATAATGACTAATCCATGGGTATTCAAACCGGATCATCCTGGAAAACATAGATTAATCGATGGAAGAACGGGATATGTTTTTGAACAACCTGTTACAATAGGAAAAGCTTATATGTCGAAATTGAGTCATCAATTTGATTATAAAATACATGCACGTTCAAGTGGACCTCCAAGAAATTATCATCTTTAGGGGGTTCCAGGGCCATATTATGCCTCCCCACTCCAAACGAGGGTTTTCTTTAGGACAAATTGCATTTCATAAGGTTTTCGGAATTGATCGGACCAACCCCACCTGGTGCCTGAATCTCGAGGGAATCTTCGAACGAATTCGGTTTAGATCGGATCAAGCCTTTATATATGTTATTTCTCCATACCCCACCTTTTGTGAAGAAGGAAGGTTCAGGAAAAAAAATGACTTCCTTAAGGTACCACTATACAGGCTTTGATTGGAGGCAGGCACTGGTTTAGCCTACTTTATGAATGGCAGTTGGACAACTACGACATGGTCAAATCATCAATTGACTTTTGTTGGATCGCTCGACTGTCAGAACTAGAGACAACGTGAGTCGCGTGGAAAATCCTTCGAGATCCGTGTGACCCGTGTGACTGTGGGATAAAGTGACTTCCGTTGCGCATTAATGGCTCCTGACAGGTTTTGCATGGCTAGGAGATGGCATATGAGGTCGACTGAGACTTCCATCTTCTCATGCAGGCTTGGTACTTCGGCCTCTCAAGGGTCCTTATGAAGCACATGGGAACCCATTGATGGATCTTAGCATTCACACTTGAAACTGGTTCACCATGAAGCTTCATTCTTGGCTCTAAAAGGAGGCCTCTCTTTTCAGTTGGCTCATGATTAAGTTGCCTATGAGGCATGCTTTTTGGAGGGCACTTGTAGCTAGCAAATTTGACCTACATTGGGATGCATAGAGAATGGCAAGAATGTATCTAATTTCAAGTATTCTAGTATTCCTTACAAACCAAAATTCAACTAGCCTAGTCAATAATTCAAAGGAGGTCTCTATTTAATGTTTTATGCTTTGGTTTTTGTTGGGCTTAGTGGTTGGGGAAATTAAGGTTTGGTCTAACAACCCACATTTTTTGGATATAGGGCTGATGTAGATTCCATAAGTGCAGTGGGTGAAGGTGAAAGCTAAGGTGGATGTATGGTTCCATGTGTGTTTGTTAAAACATCTTATATTATTTGTCATTTATTTATTTATTTAGTGCAATACAATGAATTGAAAATAATGTGGCGGTTCACTAAAAAAAACTATTGGTTTCTATGTGAGAGATTGTAGTATATTTTGTAGAGGCAGAGGCAAAGGTGAGTTCTCTTATGGTGCAAATTCCATGTATGATCAGGTGAGTTCTCTTATGGTGCAAATTCCATGTATGATCTGCTATGAAATCACCCTCATTTCAAATATAATTGTACTCTTCTCTCCTATGAATTTTTTTGTTTTCATAAGATTATTCTTAAGATTTATGGTCCTTGTTTAATATTTTTCATCATTTCATATTCAATATTTACGATTAGATTTTTTGGTCTCTATTTAATACTTATTTATTTTTTGGTGTGCAGGGTGACCTTGGTTGGCCATGGACACTTTCTGGGGTTACAGAGCGGAGTTTTTGATTGTTATTTCTGTTTGTTTGTTTTCTTTTTGTTATTTCTGTTCTGTTCTGCCATCGTTTCCATCGTTGTTTTTCTATTGCTGTGGGTGTTATTTTTTTGCATTTGTGAGCATGGCCATGCTAATTTTGTGGTTTAGCATTTTTTTTCTTTTTTCATCTATTTTTCTTATCTTTGTGAGTAGTTTTTGTTTTGGGTTCAATTGGTGGGGAAATTAAGGCAATCTTAACAACCAATATTTTGGGTTTACAACTGATGCAAATTCCACACAAATTCCACAGGTATGGTGGGGAAAGGTGGAGGTATGTATGGGAGAATTTACTTCTGCTACATAATTTTATGGTTACATGCCATTTTACTTTAACTCATTTGTTGCTTCATAATTGTATCATGTATGTTTGTTTAAATTTAGAGGCAATATGGGTAGAGGAAGGTAATTGAGATTCCCATGCATTGACAATTTTTGTTTTTCAGAAGACAAAAAAACTATTATATTCATGGGGGTGAATATACATGTTCAACTTATACATCCAAAAATTCTAAAAAAACTGCTTACTACTAAGCAAAAATCTTCTTTTTGTCCTCTTTTTACATACAAAAAGGTTCTGCCTTTTACTCACATTGACCTTACTAGTCCATATTCTATCTAGTATCTCCTATCTATCTATGCATCACATATTTTTTCTAAAAGCGAAATTTCATAGCCTTGATCTCTTCTGTATCTATGAATTCATAAAGACCAAAAGCCCATGGAGGCAGAGACATGGCTTCCTTAGAAAGTTTGTCAACTTTCTCATTTAACTTCCATAAGATATGACTAAAGGATATCCATTCGAAAGATTGATATGCCAATTTAATGTCACGGACCAAAGGAGCAAGCTTGACATCTGACATTGTAGCCTTCTATTGCGCCCAATCAATTACCAGTTTTGAGTCGCCCATGACCTGCAATTTCTTGACGTCCTTTTTAATTGCTGCTTCCAATAGCGTCCATAATAGAAAAAGCAGAATTCCATGGCCTCGATCTCTTCTCCATCTATGAATTCATAAAGACCAAAAGCCCTTGGAGGTAGACATGGGGCTTCCTTAGAAAGTTCGTCATCTTTCCCATTTAACTCCTACAAGATATGACAGAAGGATAGCCATTCAAAATATTGATATGACAATTTAATGTCGCGGACCAGAGGAGCAAGCATGAAATCTGACTTTATAGCCTTCTATTGTGCCCAATCAATTACCAGTTTTGGGTCGCCCATGACCTGCAATTTCTTGATGTCCTTTTTAATTGTTTCTTCTAATAGAGTCCATAATGCTATGAACTCGACCCTGTCGTTTATTCCTGCACATAGTGCGTATTTGATATGCAAGTGGTGATTGTGATTCAGGAACATGACCACTCCCACTCCACATAGAGGGGCATGTCCTTGACATGCCTCGTCAAAATTACCCCGTGGTATTTCGTACACAAGCATGGGCATGGATAGGTTCCTTGGATTCTTGGTCTTTAGCTCCATCTCAAATTCTTTGGCAAGATTTAACGTGATGCATGTTGTTATTTCAAGTGGGATATCCTTGTCCTTGAAGGTGTCGGAGTTACGAGACCACCACAGATTATTAACCATAATGCTTGGAATCCTTGCTAAATTTTGGACCGCTTTGTCTTCCATCCAATCCTTAAGACAATCCTACAGTTTGGGTTTGTTCCAGGATGACTTCGGAATAAGCTTTTTCTGAACTATCTTCATTACCTGAACTGCATAAACACAATCAATAAAAATGTGTGAGATAGATTCTTCATGGGACTTGCATAAAGAGCATCTGTTGGGACTGTTATCGCACAATTTGTACTTGCCCAAAAATCCCAAGGCAAGTGGGTACAAAATTGGCGTAACTGAGAATAACCTATCACTGTCACCTTAATAGGAGATCCCTTTCTATTTAGGAGTATGTTTAAGCTACCCCAGGGGAGACATCCCCGATGACTTGGGGGTTTGAGAAGGCTAAGGAAAATAGTCACAAGGAAACCCAAGTACCAGATGATTGTTAGTACTTCATAAGACAATAAACTTTCGTAAAATAAGCTAGCTGATTGTGAATTTGCAGCAATGCATCAGTTTATAACAACGATTAATATCTTATAACATACACAAGATTCGAGCCTTGAAATTGCTTGAAAAAGACAATAAAAAGTGACTTTAACTAGGCAAGTTGATAGTAAATTGTCACAAGCAAAATGGACAATGAAAGGCTAGCTTTTAATGTCACTTTTGCAGAGATTTTTCTGCAGTTAGATGGTTGTAGCTTTCTTTTGTAACAACAGCAAGTTTAAATGGTCAAAAGTGTAAGAAACATAAGACAATAAACCTTCGTAAAATAAGCTAGCTGATTATGAATTTGCAGCAATGCATCAGTTTATAACAACGATTAATATCTTATAACAGCCACAAGTTTCGAGCCTTGAAATTTCTTGAAAAAGACAATAAAAAGTGACTTTAACTAGGCAAGTTGATAATAAATTATCACAAACAAAATGGACAATGATAGGATAGCTTTTAATGTCACTTTTGCAGATATTTTGCTGCAGTTAGATGGCTGTAGATTTCTTTTGTAACAACATCAAGTTTAAATGGTCAAAAGTGCAAGAAAATCATACACAAACTAGCACTTACCTAGTAGATTCACTAGCAATTATTACAATTGAATTTTGATTGGTTTTAGTGCAGGTTATGTGGGTAAAAGTGCTAAATCAATGTGAGTTTATATGGCTGTAGCAATGTTTTGCTACAACAAGAAGTTAGCTTAGGAGTTAGTCTAATCTAGGGTTAGAAAAAGTTAGTAAAGAGTTCAAGGATAAGAGTATAAGTGTTTGTTTGCTCAATCACCACTTGTAAGAGGTATTCTAGTGCCTTTCTAGGGTAAATGGAGTCACTAATGGCAGTAGCAAATTCTTAAAGGAAAGATAGCAAATGATAATAATATGTCAAGGGATAGAGAGGACAAGAGAGGTGTTGGTATCCTAAGGCCTCAAAAATCCTTTTCCAAGAGAAAATTGCTAGGAAGTAACAAGGGTTAGGCCCTAGCAATTTTCTCTTTCCTTGAACAAAATGTAATAAATTATGAAATAGGGCAATGGAAGTAGGGTTACTAGAGTGCTACAATGGTCAGGCTCTATTATCCATTTGAAACTAGGTGCCATTGTCATGGAACACCGAGTCAATTCTCCTCAAAGATGACACTTTTCAGTAAGCCTTTCCTTAAAAGACTTTATCTTACAAAGCTTACCTGGCGACTCCACTAAGGGTGATCCCCTCATCCCTTTGATAGTTTCAAGAAAATTATCTGGAGACTCCACAAAGCTCAGCGAGGTATACCAAGCCTCTCAAATGCTTTAGAAGAAAACCTCCCCGAAACTCTCCTATAGTAAAATCATTATTCGGAGGCAATCTTCTTTTAAACACAATGTCTAGCGCAGGGACTCCAACCTTTTATCCTAATCAAGCTAATAGCCAGAAACAATGGTCATCCAGGCTCTTCAAACTGTTAGACATGACAAACATACCAGGATACCCTAGGAAAATGCCCCCTAAGTATGAGAAATGGTTGCCTAAATTCACTGGTAATGATGTAATCAGTGCCGAGGATCATATGAGCAATTTTTGGGCCTTCTTTCAGCTTCATCCCATCAATGATGATGCTGAAGACTTAGCTATGAAATTGTTCTCTGCTACTCTCCATGATGGCGCTAAACGATGGTAAAATGGTCTCCTTGATGTTAGTATTAAAACCATGGATAAAGTGGAGGAAATATTCCTCAAACGATGGAGTGTCAAGGAAGACCCCAACATGCTGTTGATAAGGCTAAATAACCTCACAAAACAAGAGAATGAAATTGTTAGGGAGTTTCATGATAAATTTGAAAACTTAATGCAAAAGATCCTAGTGAGCCATCATCCTTCAGATAGTTTCCTTCTCTTTCTTTACACCAAAGCCTTTACAGGACAAATGGGCTATCTCTTCAGAGACAAAGCCCCTAAAACAATCCAAGAAGCCCAAGAGGTAGCTACAAGGATTGAAGACAACCTATCATCATCTAGAATTGAGCCTTTCTCTGCCCCAAGAGTCAAAGTGGATGCTAAACCTAAGATAGTCCATAATGATGAACCTGCCTCGGATATTAGCGTTAGCTTGGAAAAGCTACAATTGATTGTAGATGGAATGGTAAAAACCTAAGAGTTAATGATGAATAGGATTATAAAGAAATGCTTCCGGAAGTGGTCATATGCCTACCCAGTCCTCTTGGGTGCATATTGAACTCGAATCAACTCAATCATCAGGTCAGTGGTAACGTCGAGCAAGTAGATTCCATCGAGGTGGAAAGATAGGAAGAAAACCTGAAATAAGTAAAGCTTTTGTTCCGGCCAGTAAGTCAAGATTTTGTTTCGGTGCTTAAGTTGCGGGTTCAAAATAGCTGGCTATTGTTGCGGGTTGTAATATACGCTATTTTCAGTTGGCCTGACACTCAGGATCTCTTTATAGCGGATTAAAAATAAACCCCCTTTCCTTCGAAAAGAAATATAGAGAGACCCCATTCATGCATCAACACCCTTCTTGATCAATTAAGGACGTGTTACAAAGTTTCATGCGAGGGTGGAGGGTGTGAGGTCAATTTAGGTGATTTTTTTCTCGACCTAGCTTTCTTTTTTCCATGTCACCTGCCTAACCTTGATTGAATTTCACTATTCAACTTTTGCTTTATTTCCTACGGTTCCCTGCTCAACTATTTTCTACCTTTTCTCAGAGCCACTGCAAGGATGTCGGTTCCTGCCGATGGGGAAAGATTTGGTTTCGATTGTATTTGTGCCCTAGAGGAACGACTAGATCAAGTGGATTTACCACGGAAGTTGTTTAAAGAACGATCCCTATCCCTTATAACTGTCAATTTGGACAGTAGAGGCAACACAACCTCCTAGAGCAAGCCCGTAGAAAGGAGTCACGGTGGTGCCGTGTGCTAACAATGTAATAACTAAACATAGTAGTAAAGAGTGGACAAAAAAATAAATACCTATCACTGGACAAAGAAAATGACTCGGTTAATTTCCGTCTTGGTCGTGATACATATCATAACTCGGACATCCATTTCAAATGCATATCCCATTTTTGCACAGTAGGGTTATGAAAATCCCCGAGAATTCGCCATTTCAGCTACATCTGTAATGACAGACGCCCAAGATTGATGGCCTTTTATTGCGAATCCTCGACCACATAACCGAGACTTTACCAACGGGCGGGCTGCATATTAGATCACCCATAAGCGATCATGCAGATATTTACTTGTTAGAGCCAGATCTTTGGTGGCCATGGAATTATGTCGAAATTAAAGCTGTGGATTCAGAGTAGGATTCAGATAAGTCTTGAGCGGATTCAGAGTAAGGTTCGCGTTGTCAGGAGCATTGGGCAGAGATCGACGAACATGTATAGTAGCTCAAGGTTTATGGATCTAATTATCGTAGTCAAGGTATTTCTTTCGGGATTTCGAGTTATTTTGGTGAGAACCTGATACCCCTATTGTCATCTTAGAAGCAAGCATTAGCAAGAGCGCCTATTAAGGTTGCCTTTATAGTATAGCCGAGCAAGGAACCCCCCATAAGAGGGTAGATTGACATGCATGAGAGGGAGGGGCAAGAAGCTCAACAACTTCAAGAGACCCCCACGACTGACTTATTCTTATCTCTATGGATGTCTGGCCTTATGCACTTATCTCCCTGGGCCTATTAGTTATCGAAATAACATGTAGCATAATATCTAATTATTCCAACATAATCGATTACATATCAAAGATTGCCTGTCCCTTGCGGTATTAAGAATGAAATAATTAATTTATTTGCTCAATCCACACCACGAGGCATCAAGACCAACACAAACGCGAGATGTACAAGGTCAAGACACAACCCCAATCAATCATTTTCCCTAACGTATGAAGCAAGGAGGGCGATACAGTGCCAGCCAGTGGGTGCTTTGGAGTCTATTGCCCCAGTTAGTTGTCCTACTAAAAGAGAGAAGAAGATTTAATATGGGAAATTAAAGACAAAAAGTGTGGACAAACAGGGAATTTCAGGATAGAAACCATGGATAAAAGTCTACATAGGTTTTTTCTTGCTAGCGCCTACGCAAATAAATAGATGTTCTTAATCCCCCATCTTCCAAGATCCTTGCATGTCGCTATGGTGGACCATTTTTCCAAAGGGATCCCTGTCGATTTTTGTGAGCCTACTGGAAACTAATTTTTTGAATCTTAGTGAGGATTCCTTTTGGAATTGTTGCGATGGATGTCCAGAAGATAGGAATAATTTCCAGCACAGACTTACATAGGACTGGGCATCCTACCCTGGACAAAAGTCTGTTTACCGACACTGATACTTGAGCTTTGACCTTTTTGACTAGCCATCCCCAATTGATAAACCTATAGTAATCTAGCTTGAGATGGAACCCTAGATATTTGAAGCCTCATCCAAATTTTGCAAATGAACCGAAAAAATATTGCCAATCTGCCTCTTCACTGCTATCGAGCATTGGTGGGGGATTAGGCATGATTTGTTGAAATTAACATCCATACCTTTGTTAGAGTATAATAAATCGATTGCAACTTTTAACGTCGAAATGTCCCTTAAGGACACTCCTTCCTACTTTTTGGGTATTAAGCAAATGAAAGTGGCATTGGAAGACCCTAGTACCTTCCTAGACTTCTGCGATTCTCTGACTATCATAAGAAGGTGTTCCTTTACTAGGTCGTAGAATCCTTGAAAGAATTCCAACGTGAACCCATCTAGACCTGGGATTTTTCCTCGCTTCATGGAAGAAAGGGCAGCTAATACCTCCGACTCCGTTACTTCTGCTAAAGCTTTATTCATATCTTTTGTAATTACTGATTGGAATTTGGAAATTACTTGCAAAATTTTCTGTATAGGACAACCAGTTGAGGCTTGAAAGAGGGAGTGAAAATATCTTTGGTTTTTATTTCCCATATTGTGTTAAGATTTTTTTGTAGGGGCTTGAAAGAGGGAGTGAAAATATCTTCGGTTTTTATTTCCCATATTGTGTTCATATTTTTTTGTAGATTCGCATAATGGTGGAAGAACTTAGAATTGTTGTCTCCAACCTCTAATCTTAAAGATTGTTCTTCCTTATCAAGAAAAGAGTGATAG
>SNQJ01S0279096.1:0-11297 GCA_010110895.2 Picea sitchensis | reverse complement strand
ACTTTCCTTTTGACCTCCTCGTTCTCCTGAGGTGTCAACCTGTATGCTGCCTTATTCGGCAAACTTGCTCCGGGTATGAGGTCAATATGATGACTCACACTCCGCACCGGTGGCAACGAACGAGGTAGTTCATCCACGATGATGTCAGCAAACTCTCCCAACAGTTGTTAAATCTCCTCTGGCAAGTCGTCCACTCTTGTGCTCGTCAGGACAATTCTCGGCTTCATGACAACACAGAATTGTGGATCTTCATTCTTCTCCAGCTCTGTGAGAATCTCTTTCCCACTCATAAGAAGAATCGTGCTGCTCACTTCCGGTTCCACCTTCTTATCCTTTATCGGCAGCAGCCTGTGTGTTCTCCCATCCTTCTCTAAGGTGTAGGTGTTCATCCTCCCATCATGAACAACATTTCTATCATACTGCCATGGTCTTCCCAACAGTATGTGGCATACGTCCATGGGAATGACGTCACACAGAATTTCATCATGATAATTCCCAATTTTAAATTTAACTAAGCATTGTTTAGTGACACTTACCTGGTGTCCTTTCTGTAACCACAAGACTTTATATGGACTTGGGTGCTTAGTTGTCTCCAGCTCCAGTTTCTCCACCATCTCAGTTGAAACGAGATTTTCAGTGCTCCCACTATCAACTATGACTTTGCATTTCCTGTTTTTGGCTGTACAAGCGGTCCTGAACAGTCTGCTCCTCTGCACTGAGCTGTCCACCTCTTTCTCAGGTGCCAAAAGAATTTTGTGTGTCCCAAAGCAATCTTCCACTGTCTGCATCCTCGCTTTCAACATCACGCCTCTGTGCCTCTGTGATGTGAGCTTTTCCTCCATCCATCTTCCTCTCTGGACAGTCAACGGCTTTGTGACCGTCTTTACCACACGTGAAACATGTGATAATTCCTCCGCGACCTCTTCCTCTACCTCAGGTACGAGGAAATGTGTTCACGTCAACATATCCTCCTTGCTGATCATCTTGCTGCCTCCTCGGCTCAAAATTTTCTCGCCTCTGCTGTGAGGTTCCTCCTCTCTCAGTCTTCCCCTGAGGTCTCTTCCAATCCTCCTTGGATTTCTGAGTTTTCTCCTGGGCAACTGTCTTGCCTCTGGGCTGGCTTCGGCCCCGCCCTCGCTGTCCCTGCTTGCGGCTCAGCTTTTCTTAGGCCTTCAGAGCCATCTGGTATGCATCCTCAACTGTGCGGATGGTCAGCATGCTCAATTCATCCTGAATGTCATACCTGAGACCATTCGGGTATCTTGCCACCTTTTCGTCATCACTCTCCCGATGACCCGCTCTAATGTTGAGCCTGTAGAACTCTTCGGTGTACTCTTTCACCGTCATCAACTTCTGTCTCAAATTCTGCATGCACCTAAACAACGTGATTTGGTAATCTCTCAGGATGAACTTCGCCTTCATCTTGGCGATCATCCGATCCCAACTCTTGATCTTCTGTTTGCCTTTGGAATGCCTGTCCGCCTGCAGCTCGTCCCACCATAAGGCTGCATGTCCTTTTAGCTTGGTAACAGCATGCCTTATTTTCTTGTCCTCTTCGATATCTTCATAATTGAAGTAGGTGTCGAGTGCTCAGATCCAATCCAGCAACTCTTTTGCATCTAGACTTCCCTCATAGACGGGAATGTCCATCTTCGTCTTCGAGCTCATCCTCGAAATGGCCCTTATCAACCTTTCGGTTGATGCATCCTCTGTCGTGATCTCGTGAATGTCCATCTTCCTCCTCGATCTCGGGATCACTGAACTCGACTGCACCAACACCACGTCTCTGGGTGGTCTCCATTTCTTCAAGTCTAGCTTGGAGATCTCTCATCTCTCGCTCTATTTCAGCATTCCCTGCTGGCCTACCCCTCCTTTGGGCATCCCTGTCTTCACGATCAGGTGACTGCCTCTCTCTTCTGGGCGGCATTATGTGTTCTCTTCTCTCTGCTACCTGAACAAAGAGACTCAAACCAATGCTCTGATACCACTCTGACGCAAGACGCTCTCGACAGCAGCCGCGCTCCACCAGGACCTTCGCTAATTTCGGCCCGAAGAGATTTTATGCGCCTCCACTCCCGTATCGGGACCTTCTGTCACCCACATGATACTTTGTTGATCTCCTGGCAATTATCTCGGGAAATCGGGTCTCGCGGGACCGCGAACCCTGCGTGCACCCCTCGTGTGCTTTGAAACTCCGATCCCCGATCCCCGAGGTCAACGGTCAACGACTCAACCCGGTTAGGGATTTCCCTATTAGGAAATCGGCAGATGAAAGGAAGCAAATTCCACACCTTTCGACACCCCGAATGCCGATGTGTGATGCCACGTGTTGTCCTCCACTCCGTCTCCATGGGACCCGTCGCAACTCATGGCTTCGTAGTTCCTCTGTGTTCCCTTCGACCTAGAATACACCGAAGTGCCGAGTCTTGACTCCTCGGGATCTCGTGCCACCTGTCCCTCCTATGACCGACGACTCTGATTAAATCAGGAAATCGCAATTCGCAATTTCGATGTGCATGAAATGCTTGCACTCACCAACCCCGATATGCCAATATGCAATGGAAAATGGACTCCTCCATGCTCCTGCGAGTTAACTCCCTCGCAGCTCCTTCACGATCTGACAGTCTGCGGGGTTTCGAAGATCTGCTCGGCAGCTTCAAGTCATCGATTCTCTTCCTCTTGAAGAGTTCTCCGCTTTACCACCTTTGCCCTGTATGAACTTCACAGGTGTCTGCTCCCACCAAGGTGGTAAAGCGGAGAANGCGCTATCCCTCCTGAGATGAATTTTCTTCGACTCCTTCAGAGATATTTTGAGCAACCGGCTCGCGCTCAACCTTCAATCACTCTCCAAGTGTTGAAGTTCTCCAAGTCCGGTTCACTCTCAGTCACAGTGACCCCGGCCTTTCTCTTCTCAGAATTTCTACTGAGATTTCGATCCAACCTGCACTTCACCTACACGGCTCGAATAACACAAATCAACTCCGAGTTTAGCGAGAATGCGAGTTTAACTGTAGAGCCTCCTCAACGCACTCTATGCGGAGGAATTCGACTGCACTCTATACAGGAATCTCCTGGCTCAAACAGAGAAACAATTGAAACTCATTCACTCATTCTCTCAGGTTTCGAACCTGATATGCAATCACATAAGCAGCATATAAAAGATAAGCATAAAGAGAAGCAAGTATACAACAGCATAACATCAACAACACACACAATTCAAACACAGCCATGGAATTGAATCAAGAGATTTCTTCTATTAATTCAATCTGTACATGGGGTTTCTTCACAAACTCTTTGCTCTGTTCTCTATTGCTCTCTATGCAAAAATGCTGAATAATAATCCTAATTTACACAAGGAGGGTGCCTATATTCGTTTTCCCTCCTGGAAATGAAACTGTCTAATCTACAGCTAACCCTATCTACCAGCATTAAAGCTATTTAATGTTTTTTTATATACATTACAATACAAATGCGCTTCATATGAATGCTCTCATTCAAACGACGGCGCAACAATCTTCATCGTGATTCAAAAATGTATGCGCTAGTGCTGTCCAGCTATCCTTCTCTTCCCTCCATGCTGGCTTGCGTCATGACGTCGTAGATGCTCCTGCATCAAATAGTTTGACTTTTCTCTTGATACAAGAATAGTGCAAGTACATTTAATGCATTAAACTCTTAAAACATACTATCATGGTATCTAAATGTGCAACCAAAGGGTCAATAGCCTGAGGAAAGTTGTCAATCACACCCACCAACTCTTTTGAGAACCCAAAAGGCACCTCATCATCGAAGATGAGTAAGAGAACATATTAAATAATGTTGTTTATCACAATAAATTTGAAATACCTTCCTTCTTACTATTTCCTTGCTTTGAAGTTCAAGTTAGTCGGGAGCTCTTGAATTTGAGTTGTCTAGAACCCACAATGTTCTCTGCAAATTTAAGCTTGCATTAGAGGATCATATTATTGTAAATAATTTCATGAGATTCAATGTATAGTATTACATCCTTCAAAGATAAAAAGATAAATTATTTTCTTCAAACTACTAACATAATGAATTAATCGACTTCTACAAAAGGTATCCATGTGCAAAATCTCTAATAATTTGAGATTAAAATCAAAAGTTATGTAGAAAATTTATCATCTTATGTGGACAAATGTTCAAAATTAATCTTCAAAGGGAAATTGTTGGATTGAGGAGGGGTGAATGATAATAGAGAAAGTTAATCCTTTTAACCATATAATCCAAGTGTTATATCAGTGTAGCATTATCATCCAATGGTGCGAGTAAATAAGCAATGAACAAATGAACAATCACACACATACACGATTACACTAGTGTTTCACATTGAATACGGTGGGAGAAAACCATAATGTTTTCTTATATGTCCTTGAGAGAATTACATTCATTGGAGGCACCAACTTCCTTTGTTTTCCGACTACAGGCCCGGATGGGCTCCAACCCCTTGTTTCTCAAGCTACAGCACGAAGTAAGCTCCAAATCCCCTATTCTTTAGCTACAACTAGAAAGGGGTTACAACCCCCTATGTTCTCGACTACAACCACTGTCCCTTGACCATCCAAATGCCACTGAGTAGAATAGATGATGAATCATTTCCACACTATCACTATGATATATACCATTGTAAACATGTACCAATAGAGCCTAAGCCATGCATCACCCACGTACCTCAACTTTTGTAATCAGCACATTACCATAAACAAGTGTATCAACCGTACCAACTTGTACCAAACAACATGTGATCAAAGCGTACCATAAAAAGTGCATCCAACCATGTACGCCAAGTATGTACCAATCGTATCAATCAGCTACTCATCAAATATGACTCATCAATATGTACCAACATAATCAACTATACCTCATATGTGTCAGCTCATCAACTTCTTGTCTCAATACATGCATAGCTTGTACCTCAACCAAAATCCCTCATCAATATCATCATCCAAATATGATTTGTAACTCTATAATAGACATAGTGTATATGATGCATACCCTACAAACCTTCCTTAACTTTAACAACAAGAGACCCAGCATTTTCATCAAACTTTTCTTTGGTCTCACATGACTAGTTTTGGATCGATCAACAACTAACTTGGAAATAATCATAACTATGTACTGTAATGAATAAATGTATGAAGCGTGCACAATGTTCTTCCAATGTATGTTTGAAATTCCCTCCATATTGTCACTACTTGGAACCTCTCGGAGAAGGTTTTATAGCAAAAATGGCCTTGTGTTGAATTTATCTTATTCAGAAATGACCTTTAGAGGCATGCCCCATGTGAGAATGTTGTTGAATCAATGGCAGAAATTTTACACGAGGGATACTACATCTTCTATACTCTAACTAAAACATGTGGTCTTAATAGGTTGTATGTTTTATGAATAAGTTATGATGTTTTACGAGAACAAATTTAGACTGGTTCAAGATAGCCACAAACCCTATTTTCAGGTGTAACTCCAACAATGCAACGACCCTGAGATAGAAATTTTATCAAAGATAATTGGATATTTTTCATGTGGCATGTCCAGTCTCATAGTGCAGAATCATTCTAAATTTTTTATTGTGAAAATGGTGAGGAGATGATCTGTAACATCAGTTAGAAAGCATCATCAAAAGAGATTTATCCTCCCTTGAATTCTAGCCCTCTTTCTTCACCTTCCCTCTGAAATTCAGCTTAGATATCATTTTGGTTACCTTAGTCACCTATAGATATTCAATGTGCTCAAGTGTGATGTAAAATGAGGAGAGACTTATTTATTATTTATACTCTCCATCTTCTAGGTCCTTAACCCATTTCTAGGTCATAACCTATTTCTAGGTCCTTAACCCATTTATAGGTCACATGACCTATTTTCCTCATTTTAGGGTTAATACTTTCCATAATTAGAAATTTCTGTTACTTTATCATTTAAATATTCCTCCTTGACTTTGTCCTCCTTTATCATTAAATAATCTTCTTTGATTTTGTCACTTCACTTTGTATTTAAATAATCATTCTTCACTTTGTCACTTTGCTTTATCATTTAAATGGCAATTTTTTTTCAATATCTTTGACTTATTTGACCTTTTGGAGACTTCAAGCCAACATATGAGGGGTCCTCCAACCCGTGGGGAGACATAACTCTCAAACCGTGATGATTTATGTGTCATTCCACATACCACGAGAAATTGCATGACATGTACTATCCATATAGAATAGTATTACCTTCAAATATATTAAAAATCATGCCATTATACATGAAACAAGCTTAGGTCCATTATTAGTGCTTTATTATACCAGAAATTCTCTGGAATTGTTTTTCTTCAAGGGTTGGCATCAATGGCAACCAACCTTAATCAACAATCTCCCCTTTGGAATTGATGGAAACACTCCTGCTGTCTTGAAATTATGTCATGTCTTTGAAGTCATATCTTGTGCTCCCCCACAGAAACATGCCTCTGTCACTCACCATCTCTCGATGGCATTCCCCCTAGAACCATGCCCATGTTCTCTACATATAATGAATCTCTCCCCCTTTGTCATCAGTAGCCAGGGTGTCAACTCATCAGGACTTCTCCCCTAAGCGAACTATCTTCTTTATGGTGCTTCCTCATGTACATCTAAGACATATAATATAAGCATTCAAAGCATTCATTTTTGGAGTATAAAAAACTCTTATTCTCTTGAAAAGACTTGAGTATCTTCCCCATGGAAGTGGTTTTGTAAAGATGTCTACCACTTATTCTTTTTGTGCCCACATACTCAACTTTGATTTTCTTTTTTTCACTGTGTCCGTGAAAGTGATACTTGATTGGAATGTTCTTCATCTTGGAGTGCATCATCGGGTTCTTTGAGATACTAATGGCACTTGTATTATCACAATAGGTGGGAATGGGCTCATCATACTCAGCTTTTATATCTGTCAAGTTTGTTTCATCCAAAGGTTTGTGTACAACATGTTGTTGCTGCAATATACTAATACTCATTTTATGCAGATATAGATATTGATGATTGTTTCTTGTAGCCATGATGCTAAACACTCACCCAAGTATAACATTACTCCACTAGAGCTTCATTGGTCAGCATCAATACAGCACCTTGTCTGCATCTATGTAGGCAATAAGAGATAGATCCTTTCCTTTTTGGATACCATAATCCAAACTCTTTTGTTCCTTTAGGATATCAGAAAATTCTCTTCCCTTTGCTAATACATGTGATTCCTTTGGTGTTGCTTGAAATCATGCCACTGTCCAAATGCATGCATTACATATGGTCTAGATGTTGTCTCACCTTATAGTAGGTTTCCAATCATTGACCTATATTGCCTCTAATCATAGACTTTGAATCATCATCTTTAGCAACTTGCAATTGGTTTTGCATGGGAGTGATAAGCGATTTACAATCTTCCATTCAGAACCTCTCTGGTATTTCTTTGATATACTTGGTTTGAGAAAATAAAATTCCTTGGTTTCTTGGCGTATTTGAAGTCTAGAAAGAAGGATAGTTCTCCAAGTAATGACATTTCAAATTCATTAGCATATCCTTTACAAATTTACCGGTTTAACTTTGTCATCATCACTCTTTATTCAGAGCATATATTAATTTTTTTATCTTCAAAACTAAAACCTTCCTTTTAGGGTTTTTGGATTTTCTGAAGCATAAACCTCACTATAATTTCCAAAAGGCTGGTACCAAAATCCTAACAAAATTTATTCTTTAAATAATAAAGGCAAAAAACCTAAAATGTTATAAAAATTCTTGGCGTGCTTTTCGCAGCAAAGTCATTTTTTAAATTATGAAAAGCTTAAAACCTAAAGGAGTTAAGACTAACCTTTAAAAAAAAATTCAGGATTCAGGTTTATTGAGAACATATGTTTTAATACATATCAAATCGCAAATGTCAATCCCCAATTTCCCGAAATAATCAAACTAAGTTAAGTCCTAATTTAAAATTTGTCACGATTTCGCAATTTCAGAAATCGAGATTCAACAATAACATACCTCTTGACAACAAAATCCCCGAAATCACGAAGCGAAGTCGTACTATAATCTATGTTTAAAATAATTAATCGGTTTTGGAAGTTAGTCCTTAATCCTGATTAATTAATTAACTATCTGAAAATTTAAAGACTTAAGTTAATCATTTATGATTTCGGAAATTAGGATTCATCGATGACATACCTCTTGTCAACCGCGATTTAGATTCATCGATGACATACCTCTTGTCAACACGATCCCCGAAATCCCAAAAGAATTAAGGCGGGTTTAATACTGATTAATTAATTTACTAAAACAAAGTTAAGTCCTAATTTAAACTTGTCGTGAATTTGCAATTTCGAAAATCGGGAATCAGCGATAACATATCTCTTGTCAACACGATCCCCGAAATCCCGAAACGCGAAGTCTCGACTCCTAATCTGTGTTTAGTCTAAATTAATTATGTTTTGGAAGCATGATTAATGACAATCAAAATTTTTAGTTTAGTCATGTTTCGGTTTTCGATCGAATGAAATTTTCTGAAATTTGAATTCAAAAGCGCCAAAATGCGGCTACTTTAATATAGGATAACTGATTATATGTGACACTAATGCGTATCTTAGTAAATATCCACTGCATTCAATGTATTGAATTATTGTCAGTTGCGTCAATACCTGCATCATTAAATGAATTAAAAGAGAGTTTAAAGGTCTGTGTTTCGCAACATATTATGTTTCATACTATCAAGCGTAAGACGCATTCAGCCGAGCTCATACAATCCTTTTCTGTGACAGGCTTTCCATTTAACTTAAATTCATGGCACCAAAGAAAGCACCGAAGAAGAGTGAAGATACAAAGGAAGGAGATATCATATCCAACACTATGCCACATGTTATCAACTCAATTAAATCCTAGACACAAATCTCTGAATTCCTGGAATACGAAATCAAGAACTCTCCTACTGATTTCGAGAATCACTTCTGAGATGTAGCAGAATCAGAGCTTCATAAGATCCCAACGTGCCCTCGGCTTATGGCATACACGACATGATCAATTGGGCCTTGGAAAAGGTTGATATCCCAACAAGGAGTATTTTAAATGATCAAGGGGTATTTTTCGACTCATTCAGGCCAGAACATATACAAGTAAAGTATAAACTCTCACCAAATCCTAAGTACACTTATAATGCCGAGTTTTTAGCTGAATTTCAAAGGAAAGAGTGTACTGAGGCAGACCAAACTTATCCTGATTTAATTAGAGAATGGTGGAGATGTCCATCAAATTTTAGGGCCAATACCCATGGGTGCCCTTTTTAAAAGAAGCTTCAGAAGGATACACTTTCAACTGGGGTAAGATTCTGTCTGATAACCTAGCTCATGAAGTTTCAAATTATAGAGTTGCAAAATCTGTTATCTCCCAAAATAGCACCGTCATTTTGGTAATCTTTAGGAAATAAGATCGGGTCCAAAAATTCTTTTCTAAATTTTTTAGAGTAGATTAAATGGTCTATTTTTGAAGTGTAAAGTTGGAAAAATCGTTCTTTTGGGTCTTGGCTTTCAAATTTTGGAATTACAGTTTTTGGTCGTTAAGCAAGTCTTCAAATTGACTAGTTAACCACCGAAAGCCGATCGTTTCGGTGGATAAGAGGCACATGGAATAAATCTCTTAACCATCGAAATCCCTCTTATGTTTAAAATTTAAAACCATCGTGCTCTTGCACACGCCAAATGTCTATGTTTATTCAAAAGGGTTGAGTTGCGATTTTTATTCAAGAGATATTTGTTTGAATTCTGCATGAAAAGGACGCGTGGAGGATTTGGTTAATCCAGCGCAGCATCACAAGGTGTCAAATTGTAAAGTCTAGGGTGTCGATGTGGATGCTTATCATTACACATGCCAAGTGCCTGAGATTATAAAGATTCAAACTGCAAAATTATAGCCATGTGCTCAGCCAAGTCAAACAATTCCAACTAAGCCACGATCTAAGGATATTTTCATCGAGCTGGAGGGTTTTACAAGTTTGTTGACAGCAGATCGATGGCTATTTCTTTTATCTGAAGGAATCCCAAGAAAAGAGAAAGGAGACATTCATGCCAAAAATACTTACCCTGCTGATTTCATTTCGATTAATCTACAGATCCAAACAACTGTGATCGATGCAAGCTATAGGAATGGAATGAATAAACTGCTATTTCTGGGTTCTTCTTGCATTTATCCAAAGTTTGCCTCACAACCTATCACAGAGGAAGCATTTTTTAATGGTCCTCTGGAGCTCACTAACGAGTGCCAAAGTTTCTGGAGCAAAAGAGATGGTTGTTTAGGGAACTGGTTCACCTCTGCGTGAGTTTCTACATGTGGATGATCTAGCAGACGCAATGGTGTTTCTGATGGATAAATATAGTGATTTACCCCATATCAATATGGGGCGTGGAATTGAAGTGACAATCAAAAAACTCGCAGAACTTGTCAAGGAAATGGTAGGATTTGAAGGAGAGCTTAAGTGGAACCCTACCAAACCAGATGGAACCCCTCAAAAACTAATGGATAGACCTCTGGTTCCCTAATCGCAGACTGTACAAAGAATACGAAGAGAAACGAGCTCTCATCCAGATCCTCTTCAGCATTGTTTTCGCTTTCTCCTGCAATCTTCTCCAGCTCGTTCTGTTCGCGATTATACCTCTCCTCTCTATACAGGCAAGGTGGATAAATTGGAAAATGGACTTGTTTTGTTTGGTTACATTACTGGTCTTCATTCTGCCTTATTACCATTGCTATTTGATGCTCCACCATAATGGAGTAGGCAAAGAACGAGCATCATTGGGAGCAATTTTGTTCCTATTGGCTTTTCTCTATACATTTTGGCACATGGGCATTCATTTTCCCATGCCTTCACCAGACAAAGGGAAATGTTTCCAACTGTAACATCTTGCTCTGGTGCACTTACAAAACTTATTCTTTGAGGACACTTGCTCGCAAGTGATCTAGATTTTTATGATGATAAAACACTTATCCTTGATGATGATGCGTTATGATTGATGACGAGATGTTTTACTATTGTTGTATACAGATGCTATTGACTCAGTTTATTTGAGTGTGCAGGGTTTTTGACCTGGAGGATGCCGAGGCATCGACGGAACCCTTGGACTCTGGATTGAGTCAGGGAGTGTGATATTGAGTTGATTTATTTACCATGCTATTTATTGATTTGATGATATGTTGTTGACATGTTCTGACATGATGGTTGATGATGCAGGCTGACGATAGCTTGCCGACTAGAATCACATATGGAGTAAAGGGGCCACACACGAGTTCCAT
>SNQJ01S0279095.1:0-11135 GCA_010110895.2 Picea sitchensis | reverse complement strand
TGCACAACAAGAATCATATTCACACCTCAACCGATTCAAACATTATGTTGGCCAATGGAAGCATTAGATGTCAAACAAGAAGACTTTTAATATGCAATCCTTCAGGTCTTTGAACATAAAGAAGAAGCCAACACAGAGGGAACATTAAGGGAAATAGTTACAAGAGAATTTGTAGGCCTTTTCCAATCATTTTGGATAAATATTAGCGATGGACCTGTAGCAGATTCTCAAGCATACAGAGTCCTGTAGCATGATGACAATAACAATTATTGGCATTGACATACCAGGTAATGATCAACATTATATATATATATCAGTTGCATATTACCAGGAAACACACTTTTGTGCGGACTCCATACAAAACTATATTTCAAACGTCCTATTTAGAGGAAATTCCAATGTTATGGAGTTTCAATTTTCCACCTATTCCTCATGGCAGTACACTAAGTATGCATTGCCATAGTAGTGTTATAAGTCATCATCATGGTAGTGTCGATGAGGTGGATGGAAAATTGGCTTGGCACTGGACAAGACCAGAGAGAAAAGAAACCAAGCCCAAGGAGGGAAGTTTCAAACGAATGTATCTACATCAAGAAAGTGACATTCAATATCACCAAGAATCTATGATGTCACTTGTAAATGCTCCAAGTGAGATAGAACCCAACCAAGCAGTGGCCTTACATAGTCAACCATCATTGTATGGAAAACAAAATTGTTACAAGAACATGCATTGGGACTTTCTATTGTATGTATTTATGAAATAACCATGAAAGGTCCTAATTGAATTGATCCTTTTAAAAGGAGGAGTTAGGCATGCTTGAATTGTGGGAATAGGAAACCAAATTCTTGAGCTGCTTGCTCGTATAAAAAGAGTCTTATATTATACAATTCAAATTCTTGAATAGGTCCTTCTGGTTAATATGTGCATAGAGTCATACTGAGCATCACTTCTGATCAATGCAGTAACAAGTTTGTTGATGCTTCCTCGCTCTTCTCATTCTGTGTATACCCATAAAAAATGACATTACATGACAGTACATTTTTTTCAGGCATTCCATCAAACACTTGTCGGGAATCATCCACCCTCGCACAATTTTTATACATGTCTACAAGAGCATTACCCACATAAATATCAACCTCAAAACCAGATCTAATAGCATGGTAATGAACATGCTTGCCCTGCTCTGTGGCCACAACATTGGCGCAAGCCTTGAGAAAACTTGGAAATGTGAACTGATTCAGCTTACAACCTTCCTTGTGCATTTCAACAAATATCTTCAACAATAAGATATTGATCTCCATAATCATTGTCAATACACTCTGCTGCATGCTTTCCTAGCTCCAAGTTCCCATAGATTTTGCAGGCACCAAGCAATGTCTGCCAAGCAATGCTTTCCACCATGCAATGTCCGTCAATAAATGTCTTCCATGCAATGTCCTCCATGAAATGTCCGCCAAGCAATGCTTTCCCAACTCCATCCTCTATGCTCCTGCACTTGTTATACATTGTAACAAGAGCATTAGCAACATAAAAATCTGTGTCAAATCCTATTTTGATCATGTGTGCATGGAACATTTTTCTCTTTTCTAGGGTAGCTCATGTGGCACATGCACTGAGAATACTGGAAAAGGCAAACTGATTTGGCTTAAATTGTGTTACCAATTGAGAGGTCTGATTCAAACTTCCTTTTCAAAATACAAGCATGGATTCCCTTGCCATGTTCTAGATCTCCAAGGGATGCACATGCACTTAGCACACTAGAAAACATGAATTGATCATGATTTATGCAAGCCCTTTTCATCTTAAAAAAGAGTTCAAGGGATTCATCATAATGCTCGTTTTTTGCATATCCTGCAATCATGGCTGTCCATAAAACACCATATTTCTAGAGAATGTTATGAAACACTTGAAATTCATCCTCTATCATCCCACATTGAGCATACATGGTGACTAGGGCACTAGCCAGATAGATATTTGGCTCAATTATAACTTTAATAATGTGGGTATGAAGCTACATACCTAATTTGACATCAACAAGGTCACAACATGCCTTAAGCACAGTCACAATAATCGATTGGTTTGCAGTCATTCCTACTCATTGCATTTCAAAAAAGTGTGAAAGACCCTTCTCACCACAATTGTTGTGGGCATATCCTGAAATAACTGCAGACCATGATCCCATGTCTCGTTTGGTCATTAGGCAGAAGAGTTTGATCACATCATCTGTCTTTTGGGTTAATAGAGGCATGGGTTAATAGTTGCCACTCCAATATTTGTAATGTGGCATGGCATGAGAGGTCCATGTGCATGAAGAATATCCCCAAACTACCTATTCCATTCTGACGAATGCTTTGAGAGTTGTAAGATTGCATCGAGAGTTGTGAAGGAACTCAGGTGTTGTGAAGGAACTCAGGTGTTGTGAAAATACCTTGGGAGTTGTGAAGCTACGAATCAATAACAACTCTCGTATTTGTTACTTAACAATGTACTTTACTCTCAATTGTTCTCTCCCTTTTGAAATGTATAGGCCACCTTTACCTTTCTACCATTTCTTCTCCTTGGGTTCATATTTCCGATGAGGGTAGTGTTTTCGTTGAGTTAAAGTTCCACCTTTCTTGTTCAGTTTTTTCCAGAAATACCATTATTTGGGTTGTCTTTAAATTGTCCAAAAACTCTTAGGGTAAAGTTACATGAGAAAAATTCTCAACATAATAGGATACTAGAAAGAGTAACACTATGGTAATCATTATGAGCTTATTGTTATACTAATAGGATACTGGTAATAAACTAGTGTTACATCTTGATTGACTGACTGTTTCTGTCATTAATGATTTTATAGGATGTACACGCAAATAGGTATTTGTCATATCTATCTTCATTGAGTGAGGCAAGTTCAGGTAGAATAGAAGAAAGTGAGACATCTAGTAGGTCTAACAGACGGAGATCGAATAAAGGTGAGAAGATCAGAAGAAAATTCCATAAGCACATGGAATTTTTTCTTATGAAAGGGGGATCATGTTCTTACGATCATGAGAGCATAGATGACATCGAGGTGCCCTTGAGGTACAAACATATAGTGAAACAATGGGTACCAAAGTATCTTCCTGAAATAAACACTGATTTTTGTGTAAACAAAGGGATATACCGGATTGCTCCATCGTCATTACATGGTTTGGGGCTATTTTCCATGGATGCCATAAAGGTATGTTATGATGGATTAACTTAATTGATGGAGTACGTCGTACCCTGCTATATCTACAAATATTGGATACGAATAGTCCAATATACAAAAAGTATGTGAAGATATGGCTTGGCTGCAAATTATATACAACTAAAAGTCAATGATCAAAATAAAGGAGCAACTATCTACATTGATGGAAGGCCAAAATAAACAGGGAATATTGCAGGGTTTATAAACAGTACATGACCCACAACCACAAATAAGCGACCCAATTGCGTATTTGAGGGGCGTGATGAAAACCGTGTATTCGTATGTGCAATAAAATGAATAGTTGCAGGGGAAGAGATATTGATTGATTACAATTTGAATCGAATAGATACAAATGTTTCTATTATGGGGGTGGTACGTATACTAATTTACCCAACCTGTAAGAAATGACTCTCATATTTTATGATTTTCATTATGTTCTATTTTTGTTATCAACATTTGAATTTCTCATACATTTGAATTTATTTCTCATGATAATGATCACTGTTATAATTTTATTCTCATGATAATGATCACCATTCTAATTTTACTGTAATGTGATAGGATGATCATATAACACAGCGCCTCTTTATCAGGGTAAATGAACAACAATTTTGAATTGCATTTAATGTGCATTTTATTTCTGTATATCAATTATTTTTATTTGTTTACATAACTCAATTATCATTTATTTTTTCAATATGTAATGGTGGGACATGATGTTGATGATGATTCGGGCCTCTAAAGGGATTTGTATGAATCCTCCAATCCTACCATTTTTAATAAGGAAATGATCAATAAAGGAAACAAGGAACTATGTCACTTGTTAGATATTCTAGATCAAACTCCTGAGGGTGAAGAAAGATCAAAGAAGTGGTGACAAGTCTTAAGACATATAATGTAATCACTATAATTTCAAGTTTTTTATTTTTATGTCATAAGATCACTTATGAAAGATTGATTTTTAAATTTTAAATTATCTAAAACTTAAAAAAATGTTCTTTCTTTTCTTATATAGAGATTTTTGGATCCTTTTGACACCGACATGCATGGTATCAATAATAGTGGCATTGCATAGATGCAATAGGGTCCTAAATTCAGAGGTCTCCCTCATATAGCTTCCAGGATGCAACTATTCAGATATCCACCTTTCACACCATTAGGTGGGAGCCATGACACACACACCTAGGAAGCGGCCACATAGGTAGGATTTGGAGGTGGTGATGGAGATGAGGGTGATGATTTGACAAGCTATATGGTTTTTTTTCCTAAATAAAGATGTGTGACCAACATAGGGACCTTAAGGGCACCTTTATGGTCAATCTAGGAAGGGCTTCCATTAAAGCAGGTTAAATTCCTAGGTAATTTTAAAATTTTATTTTTTCATGTTCTCTATGTAGACAAATATAAATCATCTAAACTATTATTTTTAATTAATAATCATATAATCATTTGGTGTGTAGGGAACAACGATTTTATAGGTCCTTGGAGAATAAGGATTTGTTGATTTTTGGGCCCACCATAAGGGAGAGGTGGAATTCTGCATTCAACCCTCAAAAAAGAATTGATGGATCATCTAGAAAGCCTTTTTTTCTGTAGATACTTTTAATAAGACCCTGGCCACAAACGCACTGGCTTAACACATTTAAAATATACATGAGAAACATATAGGAGGCACTTGAAACAAATGATAGGTATGAGCTGCGCCCTCTGATGATTCTAGAGAGGGAGTGGAAGGCCCTCATCGAGGAAGCAAAATAGAAGAAATTGACAGATGAAGGAAAGACACCCCTGGTCCCGTGGGTTAAATTACAATTAATTGAATACCTCTTCAATTTTTTATATGTGTAAATAAAATTGTGGTATATATTAACATACTTGAAACTCTTTGATGATAGATTGATTGACACACAAAGGCCACAAAAGAAAGGTTTGCCAAAAGTGGCCAACATTGTAAGAAATGTGGTGGACTACTTTGAAGTTGCAACAATTTAATTGTGGGCACTTAAATATCTTATTTGTATCACCTAAAACTTTTAGGTAATTACAAGGAATAACATTAAAAATACATACTCTTTTGCAATGCGTGGTGATGAGTTTGGTACCTAAAACCACGAGGAAGACTCCCAAGCTTGGTTACAAGTGTTAGGCTCAGAAATGTCCTATTTTCATCTACCTTTCATTTCATTATTCTTCACATTTCATCAAAGTTCCCCATTAACCTTTCAAGCATGACATCGTTTTCATAAATACATTTGGGTTTCACCTTATTATTTTCCACTTTATTCATTTTAGTATTAAAAGGGAATTTATGATTAAATATTAGAAAATCAACATGTTTTCATATATATCTCAAAAATGTGTGAGCTTTGTAATGTGTAGGAATATGTGAAGGATTAATTCAAAAGGACTGCTCGAATATTTCCTCCACCATTTCAAGAATTGAGGAGATAATTCAAGCCCATTCCAAGGAGAAGATCATGGAGATTTGGTTGGAATATCTTATCCAATATATATGAGAGATATGTGTGAGGATTTGAAGGGATTATATTTTGTAATAATGAGAAAGTAGTTGAGAGAAAAGTGGATATGTAATTATGAAATGGTTCTCTTACCTTCAAGGCTCTCATGTATAAAAGAGAGTGCTCTCTCTTCATGAGAATTCAATTAGGATTCAGTTAGATTATGTAATTAGAATCATAGTAGTCATTAGGATTCGAAAGAGAAAGGGATTATTAGATTTGATTCATGGTTTTAGTTTTCATGCTTTCATTATTCTTTTATAAAGATTGATTTGATTATTGTAATACAAGATTGCTTCATTGGTGAGATCTCACATATGTTGTTGTGTCATTCAACTCTTCACATGTTGTATTTGCTTTTCCTTCATGTAGTTCGCCATTCCTAGATTAATTTCCTTTATGCAATTCTCCATTCCTAGATTAATTTCCTTCACCCAATTTCCCATTCTTAGAGTAATTTCATTTACGCAACTATATTAATTCAATTTCAGTCATGTGTTAGATTAATGATTCAATTTCAGTCGTGTGTTAGATTAATGATTCAATTTCAGTTGTAGCTTAAACATTATATTAGATTAGTCCCGCTTCAATCTTGCATATACTTTGCGTGTGCTTCGTCAGTTTATGAACCCCGGGTTGACAGTTTAGATAGTTGGGAAATTACTACAACTCAATTAATACAACATTAGTTCGGCCCAATATAACGACTGTCGTTCCCTTGTCACGATTGTTGTTCCTTTTGTTGTTCATTTGAACAGAACGATTGTTGTTCCTTTTTTTATGATTGTTGTCCCTTTGCAGGGGTTGCATATCTGGAGGACGGGTATTGAAAACGGAAGGTAAGAGCCTACATAGGCAACAAGTAAAACAATTGCGCCAACACCTACCTTTGGATGATGCATAGAGGTTATATTTTAAGACATCTTTAGAGCCCAACATTTTGGCACTGTTGCCAAGGAAGCATGATGGATTGAGGTATTAGTTTCTTTTTTATTTGAATTCATGCAAGTGTGATCTAGACGTGTTGGTAAGGGGTCATAGAAGCTCATGACAGGAGACTCCTCATGTTCTCCCTACCAACTAGGTAAAAGTAGTTTCAATTTCTGCAAATTTCAATTTATGCAAGAGTGTTTAATTTCTGCAAGTTTGATCTAGACATGTTGGTAAGGGGACATAGAAGCTCGTGAGAGGAGACTCCTCATGTTCTCCCTACCAACTAGGTAGAAGTAATTTCAATTTCTACAAATTTCAATTTCTGCAAGATTATTTTAAATTTATGCAAGTGCGATCTACATGCATTGGTTCTAAGGGTCATAGAGTTGCTTCAGTGTAGATTCCTCACTATCCCTACCAACTATCAAGAACGTTTTAATTTCCACAACTATGAAGAGTAATTTTTTTATGTTTTAGCAAGAGTGTTTTTATTTGAGTTTTTCATTTTGATTTGAGTGTTGTAAGAATCCTTTTTTTTAACATGGTTTAACAATGAATTTCATCTTGAAACTACTCACTCAGATCCAGGCAGATGCCGAGATTTCCTCTTCCCATGAAAATGAGATGTTGACAAGGATCAAAGATTCAAATACTCCTCCATAAACAATTGAAGATCCAACATTTGAAGACTCTTATGCATCCAATGACAAACAATTGATCGAAAAGGAGATCGAGGAAGATGAAGAGGAGTTACAACATGATCTGAGTGAGGAACAACGCACCTACAAAAGCCTTAGCGAACAATGGTTCCAAGTAAGTACTAGATTAGATAAATTTCGTTTTTTTTTTTATTCAGTTAAATCATAGTCACAACAATTAAATTCTTTCATTTTTGTACATTTCTATTTTTCATGCATAAAAATGAAAACGAACATAGTTTTACTACTATTATGTGAATGGCTTCATTGGAAGTTTAATTACACGTAACTAATTTTTAATTCTAATTAGCATAGAGTAGGTAGGATTTTATTTTCAAGTTTTTTTTTTCGAATAAGTATGCTCTCTTCCTGTGCCTTGTTGCGATCTAGAAGATCAGAAAGTAGGATGACTATGAAGTTTTAGGAATGATAAATTGTTGACAATAAAAAAAAAAATGGCCAATCCAATTGTTTGTCTTCAATTTCAAATTATACATCTCCATTTGCTAAACAATTTTCTTTCTTTAATTGTTTAAATTTCTCTTTTAAATCTAGGAATAATACAAAATTAAAACAAAAATTTTAAAAATGTTTCTTTGTCTTAAACTAGTTTTCTAATTTTATTTTATTTTAGAATGCAGATAAAAACAAAATTAAATAAATAAATAATAATAATAATAAAATGCAGAAATTGAACTAAAGATATCTCACAAACTGGGATGTGGGTTCTTATGATTGTTTGACAGGAAGTGCACTATGTGATGATAAAAAAACCAGTAAATTGCAGGCCAACTTAATACACGGTTTTCAAGAATATAGTCACCTTCAACCATTTCTCATATATATTGAGATCCGTGCATCGAATGGTTCTGATTTTTGGCGTGCAGAAGTATTGAAACCATAGGAACCTTCCCACAAAATTTCAGCCGAACTCAGTACATTGTTTTCGAGAAAATCAACAATCACCTTCAACCATTTTATCGTTTTCTCAAAATTTGTGACGTGGGTATCTTTGATTTTCGGTGTGGGGATGCATTCGACTGGTAGGAACTTGCCTGCAAAATTTCATCACAAACTAGTTTGTTGTTTGTGAGAAAATCGCATTTGACGTTTGCTGTTACACCTTGCAAATACACCCCTATAGCAGCCTGCAACAAAAACAATAATAAAAAAATTTGAATGCAATTCATATCACAATAGTAGAACTTGTCTAGGAGATCTGATTTTATTGGTGGAGGTTATGGTGTCAAATCTCATCCACGCCACTCTTTATGTCGTTTTTTCAGCGATTTAATGATTTGGGAATGGTATGTTAGTTATGCGTTCTGTTGGAACTCGACTATTGTTGGAGTCACCCCTGGTTTTAGCATCCTTGAAAACGAAAATTATACACCTATAATGTTGTTTGCATGAGAGAAGGTCGATTTAAATTTTGAGTTATTTGTTTTCCATTTTTCCGTTAGTATCATTTCTATTTTTCTTTTTGCATTTTTCTTTGATATGTAAAAAAAGAATAAAAATTAACAAATTATAAAAATCAAAAACAACAAAAAACAAATAAAAACTATAAAGACTTGCTTGTCCTATTTTTTTTCCATATTACTGCCTGACATTGGTAACTTAACAAACGCTGAATTAACTAAGGTGCTATGTGAGGGATTCATACTGGCCAATAATTTGCATGTTCTACTTTTCATTGATAGTTTTTAAATTTTGTTTTCAATTGACTTTTGTTTTGTTTGCAATTTTCTTTCTTTTAGATAGTTAATAAAATGAAAAAAAATAAAAAACAACACACCAAAAAAATAAATGCAAATGGATTTTCACATTTCTTGAAAACATCATTGGAATCATGCTTTTATCTTTTTATGCTAAAATTATTTGTGAAGTCACTTCACCAGGTATTCACGACGAGGATTGTCAAAAATGAGCTATCACCAACCGGTAAAAACACATTCCATTCTTTTCATTTGGTTGATAGCATTAGTATTAATTTATGCACATTATGTTTTCGATATCCTGACACTGTTTGCTGCAGATTAGTGCTAACATTTTATAGGTTCAGAGACAATCAAATTTCTTGCAGAAGTGACTTTCAAGAATCATAAAAAAAAAAAAAAAATTAGAAAAAGCATGCTTTGTTTATTGCTTGAAGGAGTTGTTACTCATCATAAACATCATGACATTTGTTGTTACACAAAAACATTTTCATCAACCCATTTGCGTCATGAATGTTCTCCCCCATTACTCCTTCAAAGCAGATTTTTCATCCCCGTGTTGAAGCCCATCTTCCATTTCCTTATCCTTCATGACTTCGCACATACCTATCTTCCTGAGTCACATACATCTCTTTATCTTTTTTCAGTTCAGTTTTCCTTATCAATAAAACTATCCAGCTCCCTTTCCATGACTACATTGCCTTTCCATAAACACTATTGTTACTGAGATCTTTCCATCTATAGTCCTACCAATCGTTTTACCAAACTTGTGTTGACTAATGTGGTATTTCTTAAGGCCCACCTTTCAACAAGTCTTGCCCCATCGACCTCAACACCTTATCTGGGATATAGACTAGAGTCCATTTTGAGTACTTGGAGGCTTGCATGCCTTAATGATAAGTTCTCTCGCTGACAATCATGGGAATACATCAATGTCCCTTGATTGTCAGATCTTGCAAGTGGCTCGACATCAGCTCATTCATTCACACTTCGCAAGATGTACTTGTGTACCTTGGCACTCATTGACATCAATGGTGAGTTGCCTCACATTGGTTAATGACATTCATCATTGGTCGGTAATCCAATGACTTCTTTTCATGCTCAACATCGACACATTCATTCGCATGATTAGAATTGTACCATCAAGTTTAGCAGCATGTGAAGACCATACACTTTTCATGACTCTATCAGTAGTTATAACAACATGACTTCAGCCATATGAGAGTACCACAGTTCCACTTTCATACTTTCTCTTTTCCATTATTCATTCAGCAACAGTTCAGATTCCTCCACTTCACATTCTCTGATCTAGCAGACAACAGTTGTTGCTATAGAAATAGTCACTTTTCACATGATCCTGCAGCAGTGACATCTTCCATGCTCTAGCAGTCGCATCAGCCATATTCCTATTGCATAGTTCATCAACATTTTGGGTAAGTTGAGGTATGTTATTTTCTAAACTTTAATCATGTAATTCCTCAACTGCTAGCAATGAATAATTTAGAAAATTCCCTCACCCAGTTCCCTTTCCTTTTCACTTCTATGACTTATGCCACGTTGCATGAGGACATGCAACAAGTTAAGTTGGGGGGCAGGGGACTTTATTCACTATCATTACTCCATGTGTTCACTACCATCATTCCATTTTTCGTCTCATTTACGATTTATGAACATTTCTTTTCCAACGATACTCTATTGTGCTTTGCTTTATAAGCACTGATATACACATTGGCATGATTTACAAATATATATAAAAAAGGGCTTTCTTACACTCAATGATGTTTACTTATGCACATTGATAGCATATATTTTCCAGTAAGAATATGGGAAAATTGTTATCATAATAGCAAGAGAACAAATAATGAAATGAATTTTGTTAACACAAGAACCAACATTCTTTATATTAATGGTTGTCACACAAGAACCAACCATAAGAAAAATGTTAGTTGTTACTCATGTAAATCCCATCCTGGAAACATTCATTATCATCACTCAAAGCCAACATTCAGATGCCAAAATTTTCTTAAGAAGATCCATGCATGGTTGCATGAGGAC